>JAQFZU010000847.1:0-18396 GCA_034696185.1 Henia vesuviana | reverse complement strand
AAAGTCTGTTGAATCTTCGTGAGTATTATTATTTACGAGTTTTGCGAGTGCAACTCACAAGTTGCCCTCAACTGTTTCTACTCGTAAGTTCCGAGTAGAAATATTTGGTTGACGAGACGATCGTCAGTTTATTCATTGCTGAGCAATTTCTCAGCGGAATTTATTATTCCTATTTTGATTATTTATTGTTCCGCCACGGCGACAATAAATAATAATTCGTTTTTCTCAGGCGATTTCCTGAGTCGAATTGAGTCAGTCGCCTTAATTATTATTTGTTTGAGCATATTTATTTTACCAAGCCAAATCTACAAGCAAGACGAGTTCACGCATCGTAGCGTGTTCATACCCAGGACTTTCGAGCACCGATTGATATTTACTTCGCACAACCCCACGTACAAGACGTACGCGTTCCGCTGTAACGAAGTTGCGAGATTCGACTGCCGTCGCGCACAACGTAGTTTAAGCCGCCGACAAGTTTTCGTCGTCTTAATTACCCCGTTCATTTATTTTATTCGATTTACTTTAATTGTATTCTGGGTTCTCGAACCAGAGAATCCGGTGTAATTAATTTATTAAGAGATTTAATAAATTCGGCAAGCTGTTTTTTCGAGTTGAAAAATCGGCCATTTTCTTTCTTTCTTTTCACCTTTATAATTAACCCTAGACGTTTTAGTACCGGAACACGACACTTGGGGGCCTGGCCGGGATCTTTTTTTAAGTGTAATTTTTATTGTTTTTATTGGAAAAAACGATTTGCTTAAACAATTCAGTCAAAATATTATTTTTTGCAATTTTCTCAACTTTGTTACAAATTTGCGATGACTCAAAATAGTTCACCTAAGGAGATGCGGGCAACGGGAAGTAGGACTTCCTTGCCTGAGGAGATAAGCGTTACTCAGCAACATCCGAGACATGATGAGAGTAGCATCCCAATAATTAGAGATGAATTAAGTTCATACAGCAAATTGATGACCCCGAGCTTAAATATTTCCAACCGTAATTTAACAATGGAGATTTCAAATAAAAATAAAAGATCACATGATGAATTATCAAAACTCCTGGATGCTGAGATATCGCGTACTGGTCCAGCAACGCCGCCTGGTGAGATGTTGGGGCGAATTTCGAAATATTTGGTCAAACATTATAATGCACGAGATTCCCGCATTATAAAGTTATTGCAAGATGTCGCCGCGAAACAACGTTGACTAATCGCATCACCAGCGTGAAGTGCCAGCGTGACAGCCAGGGAGGACGACATTCTGCCAACCGGAGGTCGAGTAGATCCCCGTCAAGAATTACCCATCACTCTTACGAATTCGACTACCCCTTTAACATCACTTCCGCCAGTAAATACCAGTTCTCAACAGAATCCGATGCCCATCGTATTCGCTTTACGCAAGAAAATCCGAAGAAATTATTCGACCTGATTAACCCTTTGGGTTCAAAAAAGGAACTCGACAATATTCCACCAATAATTCCTACTCGTCATTACCAAACGTCAACACCGTTACAAGAACGGGAAGATGCGCTGAAGATGCCGCCGCCACCGCCGTTACGACGTCCGGACGGCGCTCCCGCGTATCCTTCGCGCCAGGTACGCAATGCACAAAGCGAGACCGCATCAAATGCGAGCTCTAGAAGCGAACTAGACCTCGAAGCGGAGTTAGCTGAAGCGCGTTTACAAGCCTGTCGAAACGAACGCGCGCTAGACTCATGGGCGCTGTGAGGAGCATACGCATTACAGCACCGAGCCAACGATCCGACAATTGGCAGTTTGGCAAGTCAGAACATTTTGTGGCTGGGAGATCCAAATAAGTATACCACCAATCCTGATTCCCGAGTCAACACGCAACAAGTGTTGGAACAGTTTGAAGTAGAAGAAGAAAGAAAACGTCTCGCCGAAGCGCGCAAGGCTACAGAAAAATTGTTGCAGTCCACCGTGAATATTTCATCCATTAATGAATTAGTTCAACAGAAGAATGAACAAAAGGCAAAAAGGGCTGGACTTATCCACTTTACGCCGCGACTTCCTGTTGATAAAGCGGGAAATCTGACCGCTCGAGTGGAAGTGACAAACGAAGAGACATTGGTGGTGCCAATAGACAAAATACCCAAATCAAAACCGAATACCGAAAATACTACTTCATCGAACCTGTTTCGACCGTATGCGCAGGAAACAGGAACCACAAGTAATAAGAATGGCGGAACTACGTCCGCTAACGTTAATTCTACCAACAACCATGATACAAAGCCCCGAGAGGAAAAGCAACCCCCTTGTGTACCGGTCCCACGTCCACCGGTCCGATCGAGACCCATGAGACTCAATATTGAGTCGGACCAATTCGATCCAATTATCATGGGCGTGAGCCCTGCTATCACAATCCTACGAGTGCAACAATTTATTACGTTGCGGACGCAAATTCCAATAGAAGCTCAAACTCTCGCGTTTCATCAAATGATACTAGAACCTAACTATACCCTTGAATATTATGGCATCCAACACAATGACACCATTTGGGTAACTGTGGAGATAGAGCCGGAAGTCGAAGAAGAGGTACCGCCAGAACCGCCAACTGACGGAGATCTAATAGATGGACCATGGATTGGTAGCCAATATCCACGAACACAGAACCATAGACACCCGGACACCCAATTTCGTCATGACCCTCCGTATAGACAATGGAACCCACATTTGAATCGTAGTCCGGAGTATGCCGGAGACCAGATTGTTCCGACTCGAGACCAATCAACACCGGGTATACCTACACGAGCCTCGACTATCCCCAATCTCAAAGACGAGTTACAACGGGAATTCGCGAAGTGGGCTCCGCAGCTTCTTCCGACAATGAAATCCGGCGTAAATCAATCACCCAAGAACAGTGTTGAAAAGTTCGGCATAAATTCATGGAATATCACGCAACCGGGAGGGTTACGATGGGATAAATGGTCAACCCGACGGTTTGACGGCTCATGGTCAGCGGGAAACCGTTTTTTGATAGAGGCCAAGAGAGCATCCAGTCGAGCCGGTGCTACCCCACAGGAGTGTTTGGAACAAGCCATTCCAGTAATGCTTATAGAAATGGCCAGAGAATGGTATGACCGAAGCTTTTTTACGGACTGGGACGATTTTGTAGAGCAGTTCATCCAAACGTATGGAGACCAAGCAAAGAACATAAAACGTCGTACCAGTCGATTGAAACAAATTCTTGGGGAAGACCTACGTGCTTACGTAGATCGGGCAAATGCATTATTCCAAGATCTTAATACCCCCATTAGTGACATCGACAAGGATCTTAGGTTTCGACAGGGTTTGACGATACGTTTTGAGCAGCTGTTGACTAGGATGAACGCGCCAAATAATTTATCGTTCAAATCGTTGTTCAGCTTTATTTGTCGAAACTACGAAGAAGTGAGAGCACAATATTATGCTGAGCTGAATGAGAAAGAACGCGAATTACATGAAAAACTCAGCACAACGTTTCTGTAAGAAACCCGAAGGGGTAATGAATCCACCCTTGTATCAACAAATGGAGACTGTTGTCGCTGCACTAAAAGCAGAAAAAAGCACCAAGACCCCTGTAGTACCTGGAAATAAATATAAAGCTTTAAAGACGGTGGGTTTAGCCACTTTGACAGCGGAAATCGCTAAGGCAGAGGAAGAAGATTCTCCCTCGGAAGACCCTAGTGAAGAGAAACCGGCGGTTTTAACGGCGAACGAAATGAACAACGATTCTGAGGAAGAGCTAGAAGTTTGGCCGGTACATTTGCAGGACAAAGATGGCGAAAGCTATACACATTCAGCCTTCATTGCCGCCCAAATTCCCGGCTTTAAGCCTGATGACCGAAAGACCGGCCAACCGGTGAAACAAATTCCCAAAAAATGGGAAAACCGTAAGACCGAAGGAAAGCCAGGAACGAACATCCGTAAACCATTTGCTAGGCCCATTGAAAGACGTTATGCCGCTGAGAAGACGGTCTGTTTCCGATGTGGCAAGGATGGACATTGGGCTAAAGATTGCCCCGATCGATTGAAGGATCCTAACGTACGTATGCGTGCGTTAGACACAAAAGTAGCCACTTTGGTTACTACCATCGATAAGTCCGTTACTGAACAATCAAAACGGGATGCCGAACAGATGAAGAGAGACGCGGAGCTAACGGCACTTATCACGCAATTATCCGAGCAGTTTTCAAAAAACGCGAAAACGCAGTAGAGGAACGAACAGAGGCGCCTTCTACTGCTAAAGCCTCGGAAATTGATCGGACAGCGCCGATTACCTCTGTTAGCGTTAAAAAAGGAGACGCTGATCCATCCGTACCAACGGTCGCTTTTGTTCAAATTGCCGAAATTCTCGAGAACGATTATACTAGTTATAATGTATTTGCGTTCAACACTCAAATTAAACGTCCAGATTTAATTACTCTTATTACCGAGGAGGAGTTAGTCCGAGCCCCAGACTGGGTTCAGGCTCTCCCCGTTAATGTAGATAATTATCCAAGTAAAGATCGTTGCTTTAAGGTCATGTCCAACACAAAAAGAGACAGTCTGTGTATTATGCCACTCAAGGTCAATACTCATAAAGTATTTGGTGTGCTTGATTCGGGAGCCAGCCGATCGGTTGTTTCCAATACACTACTTGAGGCCCTAGGATTTGTACGACATGTTGTGCCAATGAAGAACGACAATATTAAGATCCAGACAGCAAGTCATGAAACCCGACCAATAGGTATGGTGGAATTAAGGATGGATTGGGAATGTGGAGTAATAGACCACATTTTCTTAGTAATCCCTAACGAGCAGCATTTACTCTTACTGGGGAACGACTTCATGAGGATCCTGAAGATTCAGCCAAATCTGACGACCGGGAGCTGGAATTTTGTGGATCGAGAAAAAGAATATCCATTACCGGTAGTACCCGCCAGAATCCAAAGCTTAGAGACCCCGGATGAGTATGAAGCAGGTGTGAAAAAGTATATACAGGAGTACGCCTGTGAAATACCTAATCCGGAGCCAAAGGAAGATCACATCCAGAAACTAGTGCACGACGCCGAGTTAGATGCGGAAAAGACAGCACGACTTGAAAAATTGCTTCGCAAATTCGAAGCTAATATTACAACAAAGCCAGGACTTACACATAAAGTGCAACATCACATCGAACTTACAAGCGACAAGTCAATACGAGTACCATTCCGGGGTTGGAATCCCCAAAAGCGTTAGATAATCAAGGCAATCTGTCAAGACATGCAAGAGCTAGGAGTAGTGGAACAAGCCATGGGAGGGTACGCGATGCGTATTGTTCTTGTTACCAGACCGGGTAGTGATCCCAGACTTTGCGTCGATTACAGACCATTGAACGCTATCACGAAGATAGACCCAATCCAGATGCCTTCGATTGAAAGTATATTAAACGAATTAGGTCTGTTTAAGTGGATTTTCACCATCGACCTTGTGAAGGGATATTGGCAAATTGAGCTTGTTCCTACTGACCGGGAGAAGACCGCTTTTTACTCCCCGGTAGGGAGATTAATGTTCATAGTTATGCCATTCGGCTTAGTCAATGCACCATCCACCTTTCAAAAACTGATGGAGGACATCCTACAAGATTGTATGGACCATAGCGCGCGAGCATACCTGGATGACATTATTACGCTAGCCCGAGAATACATTGAACACCTTGAACGACTCGATCACGTGATGCAAGCTATTACTACGGCCGGGTTAAACATACATCCCAAGAAGAGTAAATTTTGTAAAAAGAAAGTAAAATTTCTGGGGTACATGTTGAGCCCCGAAAGCATTCAAGCGGATCCTGAAAACATTAGGGCTATTACCCAATATCCAGCTTCGAATGACGTAAAAGGCGTACAACGCTTTCTGGGAATGATTGGCTTTTTCAATCGCCTCTTGCCGGATTTCTCGACAATTGCGGCGCCAATCACGTCATTATTGAAAAAAGCCGAAAGTTTTCATTAGACCGAAGAGTGTCAAATTGCCTTAGAAAAGTTGAAATTACTTTTGGTAAACGCCAAAGTGATGCCCCTTCCCGATCTCGCCAAACCGTTCATTCTTCATACTGATGCGAGTCGAGTCGGGTTGAGTGCCGCCTTGCTACAGTTGGGAACTACTGAAAAGGGATCGAACGATAAGCTACGGGAACATCCATGTATGTTCATTAGTAAAAAGCTGCAAGGCGCGGAAAAATATTATTCCGCAACCGAACTCGAGTGTTTGCCGGTGATGTGGGCTGTCCGTTAATTTAAGCCCTACTTAGAATACACTAAATTCACCGTCCAAACAGACCACCAAGCTCTTAAATGGTTGATGGCACTTAAAGAGCCATCAGGGAGGTTAGCGAGATGGCAGCTCGAGTTGATGGCGTATGACATCTTCATAGAGTACAAGGAAGGAAAAAGTAACTTTGTGGCCGACGCTCTATCTCGAGCTCCGGTGGAAAACCTACCTGAGGAGGAACCTGCCTCCAAGAACGAGGACCATCTCCCCTTTTGTCCGACCCCTATTTGCCGGTGGAAGCTACAAAATTCCAATGAGCTCCCCGAAGAGATTATTAACGAGAGGGACGAATACCACCTGAGAAATAATTGGTGTCGTGCGTATCTTTCAAAAATCGAGGAACCAAGCACGGAAGTACGACAGATCCAATTCGGACCAAGAGCACCGACGATGAAATTATCCAATTTTGTGAGTCATATCACCAAAGAAAGTATGGCAATACCACCAACGCGACAAGAGATAGTGGACGCGCAACGAAAAGACTCGTTTTGCCTTCGGTGGATTGATTTCATCGAGGGGGAAATTTATCTGGAAGATATTGTCACACCTCGACAAAAGGAGATGTTTAGACATAACTCTTCAGATTTTTTAATCGAACAGAAATTGCTGTTAAAGCATCATCCAACATACGTGGATGATGTAAATGAGGCAGATAACTCTTTGAAAATCGAAGTACCAAAAGCACTCAAAGTTAGAATTATGTGGACCTTGCATGGCCATTCGTTAGCAAGTCATGCGGGGGTCATGAGAACTCTATATAGAGCGAGGCAACTCTATCATTGGCCGCGCATGAAGTATGATATTGCTAAATTTGTACGTGGATGTGACAGGTGCCAAGCTTGTAAAGTTCAACGCAAACGACGGTATGACCCTATTTCGTTAGGACCATACATCCCATTTGCGACGTGGAGTGTTGACCTTATGGGACCCAAACCACCCACCAAAAACGAATTTCAGTACATTCTCGTCATTATGGACGTACCAACCAGGTGGCCGGAGGTATTTCCTCTCAAAAAGCCTACCGCAATAAAGATCGTAGAATGCATATATGAGGTAGCATTGCGGTTTGGTTTCCCACAAAAAATGATATCCGACAATGGACCACAATTTGTGTCGAAAATGTATGCAACTTTTTGTGACAAGTTCAAAATCAAAATATCACATACGTCGACGTACAACCCACAGGCAAATCCTGTTGAGCGGTTGAACCGTGATTTTAAGTATTGTCTCGCAATATTCACGGATGTTCATTCCCGATGGGATGAATTTTTGAGGGAAATAACCTTCGCTATGAGAACGACCATTTCAACTTCGCGTGGATTTTCTCCCGCATACTCTAATTTCGGTAGAGAACTTCGTGTTCCCTGGAACGTCAGACCATCAGATACGGTGATGGCAATTGACCCTATGAATCCACATGAGTATGTTCGTCGCATGGAGCAAACTATAAACGATACTTACCATCATATGATCGGACATATACTCGATGCTCGAGATTGAGAACGACGAAATATGACAGATGTTCCCTTTGTTGACTTTAAAGTCAATGATTTAGTTTGGAAACGTACACGTGTTATCTGACGCATCAAAAGGAATTGCTAGTGGTCTTTCTGACCTAAGAGACAGTCCCTACGTCATCACTGATGTTCATGGTGGAGGATCTTTCGCGTTAAAACGATTAGTGGATGACGTCCGACAAAAAGCAATTAATGCGAGAGATCTCACGTTATACTTTCCGCAATTTCCACAAGAAACGTGGGAGAAAAATCAGGCCGAATCTCGCATAACCGCTCCAATAATTGACTCACTCGCGTATCCAAGTGACTCTAACACATCGTATGATCGGAATTCTCCAATGCATAAAAATGCAGTACAAAATTCGGCTGAAAATTGCAAGAAAATACATTCAGATTTATCAAAAAATTTTATTTCAAATCAGTCTACACCATCGTCCAAGGTTGATAATATTATTTCGACGTCGGAAAATATTCGCCAAATTGCGGTACCTACCAATACTGATTTGACGCCGTCGAGTGATCAATCGAAATCTGAAAGTATAATTTTGCCATTAACTTCGACTGCCAATAATAACTTACCTTCGTTAAAATTACCAGAGGTAATTTTGGAGGGGGAGAAAGTGGCTAATTCCACTACAAACATAACAGTGAAAACGAAATTAGCCAAAGAAAAATACGATTTCCGTCCCAAACAAACCAACCCGCTAATTCGAGACGGGAAAATAGTGGGTAGGCAATAAGTTCAAAGTTAAAACCAAAACTCAAAAAAGTATCGAGTATTGATACGAGAGGGGTGGGTGACGCAGGCGTTCCAAAAAAGAGTGGAAATAGTTGACTAATGGAAATGACCATTGATCTATTGCGCATGCTCATCCATTCGGACAAAACTTTCAACCGTGTTCGCACAACTTTTCTTCGAGTGAGGATTATTTAGAATTACGAAATTATAATGGCAGAAAAGAAAGAACCAAAAGAGGAGTATATCCTTATCGATGAGGCAGACAAGAATTGGGACGAGGAAGGAGAAGCGATAGAAACGCAACAAGTAGAGGAACCGTCAAACGTTTCGGAGGTATTTAATACGATCAATGAATAAAAACATAGCAAAATTACACTAATTCTTTCGGCACTACCGGAATTTATTAAGAAATAGTCGAAATAATAATTAGAATAAATAGTTTAATTCACGTTTATTTAATTTTCGGTGAAAAGCACGTATTTCGTAACACCAACGTGTTAACGAGTAGGCGGAGCCGCTAAAAATATAGATCGTATGGGTTGAACATATTACATGGAAATAATGCCATATTTATGTGGGAAAATACCTTTTAATCGAAGTTTCTATGAACTAATACTTATTTTAGAAATATAATAAGTTTGACGGGCACCGATAGAGCGATAATCAGGTGAGACGCCATGTTGATTCCAGTTGGTGGCGCCATCTCGGAAGAGTAATCGGTAGTAATCGTTGGACTTAGTGGAATTCTCCACGAAAAAACAAACGAACTTATAATTTGCTCTGGTGTGGATAAAGATTAATGAAATTTTGTTTTATTTAGCAATTGGATACGTGGGATGCCCTACCTGAAGATGCACCTGTTCGAGGGATAACGTAGAGAGCGGCTATTCCCAGGTGGATTCGCGATATTTTCAGCGAATTTAGACCCTGGGCAGTGCGACTTGTTTTTTCTCGTGCTCTGGATCGCTGGGGGGGCAGTCGTAGGAAATTTTCAGACTGTTTTTCAAATTTATGCCATCAACGTCTGGTGCAAGAATTGCCTGACCGAGTCGATGTTCCTGCACCTATCTTCAACCCAATGTTCGAAGCACAACATCCTGGTACGGATTATGAGTGGCGTGTCTGGCGACGATGGTTAAATGGTGGGGCGAATAGGGAAGCAATTCGTCAGGAAATCCGAAGAGAGATCGATGCGAATAAAATCGCCGGAACCAGATCATTAATCCATAACTCGATCTGGATTCGTGAGGGACTTTCGGGTTATATGCGAGCGCAGAGAGCGGCAGGGGCTAATAGCTGGCAAATTCCAGCTGTGACCCAGACTCAGCTACACCAACTGAGGATGATGGAGATTACTGGTCCGAGTCGCAAAAGAAGAATCCCACCGCAGAAACGCAAGCATGGGAAAGGACATTCAAAGGAAATACGAGAGAAATTAGAGGAAGAAGCTCGCGAGGCGCTAGAGCAGCAATGGAAAGAACCCTTCGCAAGGGCAAAAAGGTGTCGAGTAGAAGCCATACCAAGACCTCGACAATCACGATTTTTTCGAGGATATGGTCGCAACAATCGTCAGTTTAGTCGACAAGATCTACGAGCCAGATTAAACGACGGACGCTCTACGAGGTGGGAACCGATGGATCGATCGACACGACCGACTTCAGATTCACTAGGAATAATTCCAGCTCGAAGATCTAGGCTTAGTGGTCCGACTCTCACGGTAGAAATTGCCAACATTCCTGATGTAATGGCTACGTCCGCGGTAACCAATCCTAGACCAATTTCGCCCATTCAAACTGTGGCTGAGGCGTCACGAGCGGTACCAGGACCATCTTTGTCAATTGATTTTTCGCCATTCAGGCATCCGAGTTTAATAGGTGTTACTCGTGCGAACGAACACGAAGACGAAATTTCCACGTATGCTTCATTTGGACGAGTGAATTTATTATGGAGATGCTACCCACTCCACCCGTCCTGGGATCCATTCCAATCGAGGGTAGTAAACAAGACTATTAGTGCTCTACGTGAATTATCATCTGCTTTTGCATTAGATCAGAGAAGGGATGCTGTCGATCGTCAGGAACTTTATAATTTTCAGTATCGTCAAGTTCTGCGCCGTCTTTTGTCCCCAGTCATGTTTCGATCGGCTGAAAGAGCCTTTGTGGCATATGAATTTGTTCGGAGCGAAGCGGTTCGACTCACAGAGAGTGTGGTGCGCCGTTGGGAGTCGATGCTACCCCATGTCGCCCATCTGCGAAGTGAATTTTGGCAAGAAGAGTTTCTGCAGTTTGGACGCCATAGGATGGATCGTTACGTGCGAGCTCGAATAGATCCCGCCATTCTCCCTCGCTCAGAGCCGTCGAGCCTTCTGGCTGGTAGTGGGAGATCGAATGTGTCTTTAGGGAGTGTTTCTGCGTCAGCTTCGGGGGGAAGCCATCAGCCAGTTGTGGCGACCAGCCAGTCGGGGCTTCCCGATGTTGTGGAAGTGAAGCCCGAGGGGAGGAATCCATTGCGACGTCCGTCTCGAATCGCCTCAGAGACGATCATTCGAGTCTTGTCGTCCGGAGCGGCGGAACCTGCTCCGTATACGTCAGTTTACCGTATACGTCAGTTCTACCCTCATCTTCATTTCACTCCGGAAGCCCAGGCCCACCTGATTAATACTCGTAAGGGAGAAGAATCTTTTTATTTATGGTTAGAGCGAGAAATCACTAATACGTCTGATTTTATCCTACATAACCGTTTGTTGCGTGCCCACAGACAACCGCAAGATCCAAGCGAAGCAGCTCGTATTCACTTGCCTTCTCAATCCATTCACGATAGGATTTTGCGTGTATGGGTCCATTTACGTCATGGAGAGCGCAATGAACCTCAGGGGGGTCATATGAGCGTGTTTATTTCTGAGCACTCCGATCCTCGGGATGCTCGTTCTGCCTTAGCAGATAGCTTTGTTTCTGACAAGAAGAAGAATGATTAATTTTTTTTTGTGTCTCAAGTCGAGATTAGTTTGATTATGGGTTTTCAATTCGTTTTGTATGTTTCGTTAAATAAATGTTTGCACTCTGCAAGTTGCGGAGTGTGTGTGTGTGTTTTTTTTAATTCGGAACGTGTTTTTTTTTTTGTTTTTTTCAATTGGTGTGTCCTATCGCGTTTGTCAACGCTGGGGGGGACGTGTCGTGAACCGGAAGTGTCACGGACACCAAGTGGAAAAATAATGTTCTTGTTTTGGTTTGTTTCTTTCTCACTGGGTGGCGTTGCGAGCTGGTGTGATTCAATGAGGAGGATGATGAGTGATTTACAGCTCACTCAGTCAACCGATTTCAACCACGCTACAACCTTCAACAATTTGCGGCGTTTGGAATCATCATTGAGGCCTTTCTACTTCTCCTACCATTGTGGAGAATTAGAATTACTATTCAACAAAGTCTGTTGAATCTTCGTGAGTATTATTATTTACGAGTTTTGCGAGTGCAACTCACAAGTTGCCCTCAACTGTTTTTACTCGTAAGTTCCGAGTAGAAATACTTGGTTGACGAGACAATCGTCAGTTTATTCATTGCTGATCAATTTCTCAGCAGACTTTATTATTCCTATTTTGATTATTTATTGTTCCGCCACGGCAACAATAAATAATAATTCGTTTTTCTCAGGCGATTTCCTGAGTCGAATTGAGTCAGTCGCCTTAATTATTATTTGTTTGAGCATATTTATTTTACCAAGCCAAATCTACAAGCAAGACGAGTTCACGCATCGTAGCGTGTTCATACCCAGGACTTTCGAGCACCGATTGATATTTACTTCGCACAACCCCACGTACAAGACGTACGCGTTCCGCTGTAACGAAGTTGCGAGATTCGACTGCCGTCGCGCACAACGTAGTTTAAGCCACCGACAAGTTTTCGTCGTCTTAATTACCCTGTTCATTTATTTTATTCGATTTACTTTAATTGTATTCTGGGTTCTCGAACCAGAGAATCCAGTGTAATTAATTTATTAAGAGATTTAATAAATTCGGCAAGCTGTTTTTTCGAGTTGAAAAATTGGCCATTTTCTTTCTTTCTTTTCACCTATATAATTAACCCTAGACGTTTTAGTACCGGAACACGACAACCTATGCTTCGACTACGATTTGGTGGCACAGAGGTGTTTGTGACAACCAAGTGGGCTCAAGTAAACAATAAGTTACAAGGGGTTTGGTGGTTTCATGCGTATGGAGTGGCTTATTTGTTTTCCTTATTGGCATCATACACTTTCTTATTGATTCTCTACTTATGAGTGCTGTAGCAGTCAACCCTTTATGACTATGATTCACACATTCATTTGTGTGTTGGAATCGACAAAAGCCACATTGCTAACGCTTTCTGGGTTCGCCAGCCTCAAACCGATAGCGTAAACCATTGATACAAAGCCATATTTACTAAGACACTACTATTGACTACATGGAATAGCCGTACTATCAGCTTTCCACACAATATTTCCCGCAACCAGCACAACCTCGCCTGGGCAACCCCGCACATCCTCTTTCTAAGGTAGTTGCAGACTCTCTTAGGGGTTGAGCTCCCTAGAAAATGTAGTAGACGTGCCTGGGATCAGATGACCGGGACCCATGTTGCCCTCTAGTAACTAGTGGTCATATATTTTATTATTTTTAGCTTTTTAATGTGTTGGTTGATAAATGGAGTGGCTTATATTTTTGTGCACTAAATTCCAGAACAATAGACCATTATTTGGCACAATGAAATGATGAAAATACATGCAATCAAGTGTGTGTCAATGTTAACAACCAATCAGACAACCCAAGATGGACACCACAGGTTTGTTTACAGTGTAGCCACAAACCACAATTCCATGCACAGGCTCTGACATCATTTTTTTACAAAAGCCTTATAGAAGCATTAGCAAGAATGAAATTATTTCTTTATACGACAACACTTCTATATAATTTTACATTTACTATGGAAAGTGAAATGTAGTTAAGTTGTCATTTTGGTGGTATATTGCTTTCTTCACTTCAAAAAATATGTGCAAATGACAATAATTGATTCAAGCAGCAACCTGCCAAATTTATGTAAAAACCTTTGAATTAATTTTGCAATATTTTTTATAACAAATTTGCCTTTCAAAGTATAGTTACAAGAAAAATTTTTAACATTATTCTAATCATATTTAAACTGACTCATTCTGAATTTATATAATCTGATTTGTAATAATTATAAATGTGTGATAGTCATGCGTTATCAAATGTGAATAAAAAAATAGCAAATTTCCTGCATTTTTTTATTCTGACAGCAAAAATACTATTTTTATATTTCATTTCAATTGCAAATTTTATAGTGTGAACAGCAAACATCATTACGCTAATTTTATTAGTATTTGATTTTTAACATTTTCACAAAGATTCTATTTTGATAATCATTTGCAAAATGATTTCCAAATTCAAATGGATATTTATTTTATTGCTTCAAGTATTAATTAATTTTTCTTATCAACATCAAATCCACATGTATGTAACAGGTCAAATGGAAGATAACTATAAAGAAGACAAGATGAAAGTATTAGCACAATCTGACGAGTAAGTTTATTCTTCAAAAATATTTATATTTTTAACATTTTTTAAAATAATTTTCTTCTATTTCAACTATGCATGAACTCATGCATTTTAGCAATTTTGTAGACTTTATAAATATATTTTGAAGATTACAAGAGCTGCATTCAATTATCTGTTTTTCATGTTTATTTCTTGTTTTTCAAAAACAATTTTTCCATACATGAAAACAATTCTTAATGATAACTTTTTGTTTTTGATAAACAAGATAAATGAATAAAACTAATGACTCAATGCAACTGATGATTTTTAAAACTTAATTAAACAAAAAAAACAAATTTTTGATTTCTTTGTTTTATATCGACATGAACAAAAGGCATTTACTAAGTAACCATATAAAACTGTAAATCTGTATAGTCTTCATAAAGTTATATAATCAGAACATTCAATTGAGATTATTGTATAAATCATGCTTTACTTAATAAAATAACATAAAGTATTTTTCAGTGAAGAAACACCTAGTACTTCAGAACTAGATGTATGTATCTTAAATAAAAGCAAAATACAAATCAAGCTAAACTAAAAAAAATTCTTTTAAAGGGATGTTTTAACATGACTAAATATATCAAAGATGTGCGTAAATATTTCAGTAAGGACAATATGTTTATCACACATTATTTTAAAAAAAAATTATAGTTTGAAGCTGCTGAGCCTGCAAGAGCACAGCTGAAGACTAGAGTTGATGGAATTTGTAATGGGAATGTATGTTATATAATGTAAAAAATGTAAAATAGTTATTTAAATTATTTTAATTCATGCAGTCCGATGTTGACCGATGTGTTAAAGAAGAGGTAAAATAAATGTAGAATTTTATTTTAGCATTTAAAGAAAAAAAGTTGTTTATCTATTTTAGGTCATGAAGGGCATAACTCCAGCAGCTTTTAAACAGCAAATGAGAGTTTATCTTCTAGATTTCTCAGTAAAACTTATAAATAATTGAAGTAAATAAATACCAAACAAACAAACCTAGATATAATTCAATAATTTAGTAATGCAATATCAAAGTTTTATTCTAAAAATTCACATTTGTTATCAAATCTGAGTGATAAAATTATTTACTTCAGCATTGATGGAATTTCTATATTTTAAAATCAATTCAATTTTTTTTCCAGCTGAAAACACCTTTTGAAACATTGATTGATGACTGTTTTATCAATAGAAGAGTAAATTTTATTTAAAATTAGTTTGAAATATGCAAAGTAATGTTTCTGAATTCTATAGGAATTTTATCCTTGTTATCTGAAAGGTGTTCTGAGAGTAAGAAAGTTGTGTTAAGAAAAATACAAATTAAAACATTCATAAAAATCTTATTTTAGAATTGTCCTGAATTGACCACATTGATTGAGGCCACTTTGGAAAAAAGTCCTTATTATTTTTAAAATAAATTTTATTACAATATTTTAAAACCTACACACAGTTTAACTGAACAAATCAATTTAGTTGCTGTTAAATATTGTTTACTGTTACTATAAAATTGTCTGTTTGTCTTATTTATTGATAAGATTACATTCACAAGAATTCACAAATAAAATAATAAAATTAATTATTTTCATTTAAAGCAAGAAAATAAAATGTGTTAATAGAAATATCACTTTCAAGGCCACATAGTATTGTGAAATAATAAGTTTTTTAAAATTATATTTACTAACTGTGAGTCTATGAAGGTCACGCAGCACGAAAGCTACATAAAAAAAGCTAATAAAATTCCTACATTCTTTAAATGAACAATAGATTAGATCTTTTTTGCTATTCTTCCAAAGATATATAACCCAAATCATATTCAGCAAAATACATCCTCAAATTTATAGTAAACAGGATGTAAACACCAATCACAATTGTCTGAGTTGAGCATGTGAACAATCAGTTGAAGCCGATCACAATCATAAACTTATACATGTAATAAAAATTTCAACCTTAACACACTTTTTTTTCATAATGCTGTAGCAAAACAATAAAAGTTCGTTTATCATATTAAAATTTTACTAGATTTCAGGTACTATAAGCATTATGGAAATACATCAGCTCTCTTCACTGGGAACAAATTTTAAATTTTTTTATTTCATACATTCTTAAAAATACGAGCTATAAATAAAATTTTTTATTTTATATCCTGATGGTTTTCATTTTTATTTTAGAATTATTTCCTAGTCTGTAAACTAAAAACTTAATGTAGTAATTAAATGGTTAATATAAATTTGGAATATACACTGTTAAAATTAATAATCTTATTGTAGTGATGATGAAATTATATTGAAGTATTGAAACTGGTGATGTTAACTCAATAACATTTAATTCAGAAGTGAGAAATACATATTTTACATTTACAAAGAAAACTTGGTTCAGTGATGTGTGCAAAACAATGTGTCTCGATTTTTATGTTCTGACTAGACACAGTGCATGAGACAACTAGTAACAATGACAATAAAAATAAATAGAACATAACAAACTTAATTCTATTTTTTAAACCTAATAAACCTAGATATAGTTTTAATACATAACAAATTCCCGCTTTAAAAATACAATTTAGATTTATTTTCTTTTATCATTAAATGAATTAAACTAGTTTTGTGATTAGTTCAAAATTTAGCACGATTAATGCCTTTTCGATTTGTTTCCCCGATTTTGGTTTTGTAAGAAAATCAGCAAGCATTTTCTTTGTATCTTGAAAAAATATAATGATATTTTTTCTGGATGTTTCATCTCGTATGAAATTCGGTTTTCTTCGAAAATGTTTTGTCCTGGCTTTTTTGCTTTGCTCTTCTATCATTGCCATTGCTGATGTTCTGTGGGTAAAAACTTCGATCGAATAATTTATTTTTGTGTCTAATTCGGCTATTAGTCCTTTTTGCCATATGATTTGACTTGTTAAATCGCTTAATGCTAAAATTTCGCTCTCACACGTTGACTGTGCTGTTAAATTCTGCTTTTTGTTTTCCAAGAAACTATATTTTTTCCGATTGTTGTAATGTTTCCTGTAAATGATTTTTCGTTCCTTGCTGTGCCCCAACTGGCATCTGAATATCCTCTTAACTCAATTCCACTTTTGTTTTAGATTAATGCATAATGAGGCGTTGATTTTATATAACGCAGAACTTGTTTTGCTGCATTTAAATGTATCTGTCGAGGATCCTGTGCAAATTGTGATAAGCAGCAAATAGGATATGTTAAATCTGGTCGTGTTCCTTGTGATAAATACATAATCGACCCAATTATTTCTTGGAAATATCTTTGATCTACTTTATTTGATTCTTCGTAATCGGTCAATTTCTGATCGGTGAACATTGGCAATTTCGTTGTTTGTGCTTCGTTCATGTTAAAACGTTTGACAATTTTCTTCGCATAGTTTTCCTGAGAAATCTTAATTGTTCCATTTTTCCTTATTTTTATTTCCAATCCCAACAAATAATCGATATTTCCATTTCCAATTAATTCTACATGTTTATTTAATCTTGTGACCATTCACTCCGCCGCCGCTTGGATACGGATTCCAGGCAACGGTGTCGCAAATGGGTCACTTGAATAATTTGGGTCGGACGCGTGATTGATAGATTGGCGAGCCTTTATTGTTTGGCCGCAACCCACAATCACCATCACGCTCCCAACGTCTCCTATGGTTCGCCGGCCTCGTACCGGTATCTATGATACCGATACGAGGTCTGATATATCGTAAACACACTAAATGGCTACGTGGGGTAGCCGTACGTACTTTCAACCCCTGCACAACATTCCCCACGCCCATCGCGTGGCCATTTGAGCAACCCCGCTCATCACCATCTCCTTTGTCAAGTATTCCCTGTCCGATCACTCGGATAGGGAGCCAACGACTGACTCTTCTCTTGGGGTTGTGCCACCTCAGGTGGTGCAATGGACGCGCTCCGGGGTCACATGACCGGGACCCATGCTGCCCTTTAGTGACTATTTGGTCACAAGGTGATCAAGGAACAATTTCCACGAAAAACCACCAGCTCAACCTTGGCCATCACCGTCTACGACCAGCGGCGCCCGTCGTCTACAGTCGCCTGACGATCGACGCGTTATTGGGTTTCCCTTCCATTTCCATCGATTTTGGCATTTTAGCACTGGTCCCAATGTGGGCGGATCTTTCAATATATTTTTTTATGTATTTTATTTTTATTTTTTAACAGTTATTATTACAAACCTTTAACTTCATCTTCATATTTTAAAGACTAACCAAATATATTCGAAAATAAAATTAAAATATTTGAATACAAAGTAAAAGTAGTCG
>JAQFZU010000846.1:0-18411 GCA_034696185.1 Henia vesuviana | reverse complement strand
TGTTAAAGATTTATTTCTGTTTTTGCACGGATGAAATTTTGTTGATTTTTGATGATATTAATATTCTTGTGGTAATTTAGGTGTACCCGGTGTGCGGAATGTGATCTACTACGCATGTTGTCCGGAGCCTTATGTAGACATAACATTCACTATTCACATCCGAAGAAGAACTTTGTATTATGGCTTCAACTTGATTATACCTTGTGTTCTTATATCTTCCATGACTTTACTTGGCTTCACGCTACCGCCTGACTCGGGAGAGAAGCTGACATTAGGTAACTAAAAGCAGCGCAAAAATGTCAACATTATAAATGCGCTAAGTAAAATGTATACAAACTAAATTTTAAAAAAAAAATTAATTAAATTTTACGTTTTTATTTAATTTATTTTCTAAAAATGGATAATAATTTTCTTTTATTTATTTATTTCATTAATAATGGAAATTTAAATAATTTTTTTTAAATTTTATACAGTTAAATTAAGACAAGAATTAATTAATTGGGTTTTTAACCTTTCCCTTAATTTTATGGTTTTTGTTATTCATTATTTTCATAAATTCAATAATTATTAATTTCAATTTTACACAAATAAATAAATGGGATAATAAATAATTTTTTAATTTTTTAAAAAAAAAAGATTATTTAACAAGTGTAAAACTCGTACTAATTTAATGTTGTTTTTTTTGTATATAGTGTCGTCACAATGTAACAATGTTGTCAATCATTAACGTTATTACATGTGCACGTACATTCATTGTGCATGTGGATGTTGTCATGAGTTATAAATGCATGTTTAAAGCATTGCAAATTGCACGTATAATTTGCATTTCAACGTTTGTACTACTACTATTGCACGAAATGAGTACAAATGAATGTTGTCCCGAATGTTGTTGTACGTTTGTTACCACCCATTTTTCTCACATTAAAAAACTGCGCCATCTTTTGGACGAAAATCACAATCACAGCCTGGCATGTCCCTGTTATCAATTTGAAAATATTTCAACTTAAGTTTTTTGTTTCAAATTGTATACTGAAATTTACTGGAATATTGGAATATTTTTACCAACTTTTCACTAAGCTTTGCGCCTTGTTCACAATTTATGCTTTACAAAGCATTGTGTTTTCAGAAAATACGATTTACTCTTTCAATTGCACTCATTCTAATCACTTTTTTGCTTTCTTTTTGTTAGGGAAGTGGCAGAATAGCGAAGAAACTCATCAATTACAATTGCAGTGGCTCAATAGTGACAAAATTGAATTTTTTTTGGATTCTTATTAGCATCAACATTCCAAGCTCAATCATTATAAGAATTTTATTTAAAAAAGGCTTAAAATGTTTATGCCATCCACCTACAAATAAAATAATCGGATTTAACCCAGCAAAGGAAGTAAATGTCAGAACAAGTTTCCGTAAAATGTGCAAAAAGCCCAATTATCTTTTAATGAAATCATTAAAATGCTTTTAAAATAGATCTTCTAGTAGTCCAGGAAGTGTAGCATCCAATACAAACATCAGTTCCATCCTTATTAACCATTAACTCAAGAATCAGCATATAAAACATTTAATTTCCCTTCAGAAAATTCTAAATTTCAAAATCTTCGTTAAAACCGAAAAATAATTCTATTTGTCAGCCATAGATGAACGAAATTAATTCAAATCGAATTTCGAAGTAAAGTCGGATCAGCAGATTACTCAATTTGATGCAGAAAAGAAAACCACAGTAAAGAGATTTGACTTGTAATCGGTTTAAATAATACATTTCTGGAGCACAAAACCACAACTTCCTTCAAGAAAACTATTTTACGCTTCCAGGTTAAGCGTATTAAGTTTTAAGTCTTCTGTTCAAAGATCTGATTTAATCAAATCGATTTGAAGTTTCAATAAGGTGATTTATAGGAAGAAGATAAACCTGCAATAAAAACCACAAATCCATCTTAAGTCGCCAAAAATAACAAATCCTTCACTAATCTAAATGGAAATTGCACATTGAACTAAACATCATTTTCATCCCATCACTAATGAGCCACTTCAAAACCTTCTGCCATTTCCCAAGCAACAAAAAGAAATATTCAATTTACCTTCTGCTTGTTTATTAACTTACTTTTTAAACAAATTTCTCGCTTCCCTATTTCTTTTCACCCTCGACATGTGTTGCATTTCACTGACAATTATCAGTCAAATTTATTACTACAAAACACCAAATCAGTGAAATGTTTCATGTTGCAGTCCAGTTAAAACTAATTGCACCAAACTTAATAGTTTAATCACACTCAGAAGTAGAAAGAAAAATGCTTGAAAAAACATTTTTAAAAAAAAAAGACCAGAAAATAAGGATAATATATTTATAAAGTATTGATATGAATATTAGCATACATATACAGCTTTATTATAAACAGCTTGACACCCATTAGACCAGTAGTAGTAGCAGCCTTAAGTTTTATAAAAGTATCAACAGCCTGTGATGCGATTGAGTATGCAAGAATGAAATAATAAGGATCGTTTTCTATTTTCCTTTTTTAATTATTATCGAAATATCAAATGAACAATCAGAGGATGGCGTTGTTTCACTCGTGTCTTGCATTTCGTGCAACTTGTTTTTCTTAAAGAGCCTTTTTTTTCAATTGGTGATGTGCTAGTTGGGTATTACCAATATAACGGATTTTGTCATAATTTTTTTATTATTAATTATTTTTCATTTTGCCTGAAGTTTTTGCAAGTTTTGGATCCGTCGAGATATTATTCAAGCAATTGCATGGGACTGAATGACGTGGTCGATATCCATATTTACCAATTGCAATAGTAAAACCGCCCACTCAAGGAAGAAAACCAATGGGAGAAGATGAAGAATTTGTTTTATTAAATATTTAAATATTTAAAAAAAAATTTATTATTAAAAAAGTAATTTGCAATTGGTAACCCCAAAACCCTTATAACGACAGCGGAAGATCAAGTATTCAATTCAAAAATTAAATTTTAAAAAAATAATTCAATTAAAATAATGACCTTCCGCGGTCACTTTCCCCTTTAAATTTCCCGCTACGTTACGTCATCGCGTTTTATCCGTGACATCGTTCCCTCTCGTGTCAACTTCCCCAACCATTTTTTCCCATTCACACCCACAATCCTCGAAATGAGCGGGTTCCAAACTGTACTGGAAAGAGAAAAGCAGGGGCTCTCTTTTCTTTCAATTTTCTTTTTATTTCAGGTGTCACTATTCTACTGTCTCTCACCGTATTTCTTAACCTCGTAGCAGAAACAATGCCATCCACTTCTGATGCTGTTCCGTTGATAGGTATTGCCCAGATGATTTTTCATTGCAGAAACTGCTTCTTTTTGATACTTGGAGGCATAAATGCCAAACCAAAAAAAAAAATTTTTAAATAATAAAAATTAGGGAAAAAAAAATCATTTGAAATCGGTGAGAAAACTGTAGGTTAGGGTTGGCAACTTTAGGATATCTCAACTACTATTACTACTACTACTACTACTACTGCTACTACTGATATGACGCGTTTGTAGGCATTAGGCCTGACCACTTTATTTCTTAATGGAAGCCTCTTTCTCTTTCAGGAGTGACCATTTTGCTGTCACTGACAGTCTTTCTAAACCTGGTAGCTGAGACCTTGCCACAAACTTCGGACGCAATGCCGCTGTTAGGTATTAGTATCGCAACCTCTTCCCTCAACATCGATGTTGACTGTCAGGGTGAAAAGGGGTAGGGTTTAGGCTCTTCACTGCACTACATTAGTTCTACGCGTTAGATTCTATGATTCTTCTGCCAGTTTTACTGCCATCTTTCTCCCTTTTTTTTGTTACCTCCACCAGAGGTCGTCCTCCACAATAAATTAATTGATTGGTTAAAAATATGGCTGGAATTATCAACACAAAAAAAATTCATGCAAAAAAAATTAATTTAAATTTTCTTTCAGGTATCACGATTCTCCTCTCCTTGACTGTGTTTATGCTCCTGTTATCGGAAACTTTGCCCCAGACATCTGATGCTGTGTCAATTATAGGTCAGATTCATTGAACATTCAAAAGAATATTCAAAAAAAAAAATATCATCAAATTCCATAACTAAATGAAAAATTAATAACAATGGACATTGCTACGAAATGAACAAAAGCACTTTATATACAAATTTATAAAAAATTAATTTATTTACCTCCAAGTATCAAATTGATCCGTTGCATTCTTTATCAAAAGAATTCAGATAGTCCATCCTTCAAATATTGAATATATACATTCATTAATTTTCCCATACACTACCGCCCTCACGTGGGACCAAGCAGCACTATATTCAAAGGACATTTTTTCAAATATTATTGGTTATATTCTGTTACAGTTGAAAACAGCGGAAGAATTCAACACTCATTTTCCAGTGCATTAAATGACTTGAGGATAACATGTGGCAAGACTTTGTATTTTTTTTTTTTTTTTTTTATTTTTTTTATTTTCTTTTTATAACTTTTTTCACACATAATGAGCATGGGACTGATGATTCGTTTTTTATTTTTTATATTTTTTGCACATTAATTCAATTCTTATCCTCATTAAAAAAAACCTAAAAACACCCACACAAAATTCCAAAAAAAAAAATCCTCAAATTAAATTTCATTTTTTCCCCTTTCTCTTGGTTTTAGGATTCACACGACCAACACACAACTACATCAACAAACAAGCATAAGTATAAACAAATATTAAATTTTGCAGTTTTTCATCAACAGATGAAGCAAAATATTAACCAAACCCATAAAATAATATAAACAAAAAACCCAAACCAATAATAAATATTTACCCTAAAAGTTAACTTTGAAAAAGTTTAAAAAGTTGGAGAAAAAAGTAGAAAAGCTTCTTACCTGATTGGACATTGTGCAGACGACGCACACTCTAGATACCATTGAAGGAGAAAAGTGGATTTTTCACATACAAAGACGTGTGCTGCCGCCTATCGACTGCTCGATATAACTTAATAAATTCCATTTTATCCAAAAAAAATATCCTGCAAAAATAGAAAATAATAATAAATTAAACCTATAAAGATATAGTAACAAAAAATATACAAATCGCAAAGTTGATGACGGGATTGGTTGGTCTTTTATCCTTCTTTTTATTTTTACTAGCGATTTTTTTTTATTATTTTATTTATTTAGTTTTTGAGCTCATGAAACTTAAATTCGTAGACGAAAAATATTGATAGAAAAATGGCTGCCGTAGTATAGGAAAATCCTGGCATTCCGCTTCCACTCAATACTTTTAGTTTGCAATTTCTAATTTTGTTTTAAAATTTACTCCCGCCATGTTGAATGTGCACATGATATTTGTAAAGTCGTTTTACAATTTTTTTTCTACTCTTTTGCCTTAGAGGTGCTTGTACGGGACCAATTTCGTGGGATGGAAAAATCTGTATAAAAAAAAAAGTTCAAGTTGAAATTGTAAACGAATCGATTAGTATTTTTCTAAAATATTCTCCTTTTTCTTACATTTATAGGCACATATTTCGCTTGTATTATGATCATGGTGGCCTTTTCGGTGGTTCTCACCGTGGTCGTGCTCAATTACCATCATCGAAACGTAGACACTCACGAAATGCCGTCGTGGGTAAGAAAAATCGTCCTTAAACAACATTAATCACGCTCCATTGACTGCATCCCTTCGAACCGCAATTGAATGTAGCCCAGCATGATGGCCGACACAAAAAACTTATTATTCCAATGCCCATGCGTAATAGTCGATTGAGCCGTCAATTTCGCGTCGAATTAAGTCACTGCAAAATACAATTTTAATTGTCATTTAAATTTAATTTCAATTCCAATTTAAAAATAAATAATTAACAAACCTAGAAACTTAAAAGTCTAGATACGTATGTATTTAACGTATTTACAGCGTATCTAAGCTTATAAGTATGCAAATTATGCCTATGACGTAGCGTCATTTTGCATAAATTTCCAAAAACGGTCAGAATACCAAATGCAAAATTTTGCTGGCACTTTATGGCATTTGCATACGTTATCTATTCTAACTCGACAAGCAAACAACAAAAGGTAAAAATAGAATAACGGAATTTGTATTGCAAATTGGATTATAAGTATATGCAAAAAGACAACTCCCTCACCCAAAGTTAAATTATGTTTTGGCATTTCGCCATTCCGCTGTACACATGTCAAATAGTATATATGCACGTAGACTGTAATATGTTATTGTGTTTGTAATGTGATTTAATTGAATTTTGCAGGTGAGATCATTGTTTCTTCAGTGGTTACCGTGGATATTGCGGATGGATCGGCCGGGCAAAAAAATAACGCGCAAGACCATCATGATGAACAACAAAATGAAAGAGCTTGAGCTCAAAGAGCGCTCGTCCAAGAGTCTCCTAGCCAACGTCTTGGACATCGATGACGACTTCCGCCAACAGACTTCCAACAGCACCAGCTTCTTACGCATGAGTAGCGGCGTGGAAGAGGGCGGCGGCGGCAGCACCGCAGTTCACACTTGCGTCAGCACACAACGTGAACTCACCGCCATCCTTAAAGAGCTCCGCTTCATTACAAATCGCATGCGAAAGGATGATGAGGCGGCTGAAGTCGTCGGCGATTGGCGGTTCGCAGCTATGGTCGTCGATCGAGTTTGCCTTATCGCGTTCTCGCTCTTCACTGTCATTTCCACCTGCGTTTGCCTTCTCTCGGCACCGCATCTCATCGCCTAATTCTAATACTCCAAAACCCCTACGGTACTAATTAAAAGTCAGAAATTAACTTTTTGCCCAAGACAGTAGACGACGTTGATACCTAAGGTGGATTAGACCTCGAACCGAGGGAGGTCGGAAGCGCCCAGCCAAAATATCAGTCCCCAAAACGAAAATAAACCAAAAAAATAATAATAATATGGTGTCTGTATCCTCGTGTCCCTACCCACCTCCCTTGTTTAAACGTCACCCACCCAAGTGCCATCAACTCTGACGCCCATGGGTTTGCCCAAACGGACTAAGCCAAGCTGAGGAGTTCTAAAGCCACGAGCCTCCAATTATATAATAAGAAAAATAATCGTTAATTAAATTAATATCGAAGAAAAAAAATTTAAAAAAATTTTTTTGACACAAAATATTTAAAAAATTTCAATTTAAAATAATAATAGAAAAAAAAAATTATTTAAAGAAAATTTAAAATCAAATTCCCCCTTGTCTTGTTTCACCTCTTCCTAAAACTTCCTTTTCCTTGTAATAAGTTGTTATAAACTTATAATAGCTCAGCGTTTCATATCAAGTGACATTTGAACAAAAGGAGTGAAAATTTGTAGGCAACAGTTTTCTAAGTTTCTCCACTTCTTGGATTAAGATTAAACAGTCCTCAATGAAAAAGTGCATCCAACGGAATACATTTTGGATTAAAATACAGTGTATTACGGTGTATTTTGGTGTTTACAACAATATTTTTCTCTTTCTTTCGGATGTTTCGACGATGTTTCAATGGTCAACACGAGGACGTTTTTTGGACTCGAATTATTTCATTTTCTTTCTTTTATGGTCGAAAACTATTTAATTATTATTATTAATTATTAGACAAAAGACAATAAAAGATGAGAAAAATTTGGTGAACGTGTCGAAGATGAAAACAACGAATGGAAAAACAAAAATAGAAAAAAACAAAACTTTGTATTAATTGCGCTTCGTCTTTATATACACAACTGGAATTTTTAAAAGAAAAAATAATAATTACGTCAGGTGAACTATTTTTACTGCTTCATTTCTACGAAATGTGAAAAAAATTTTTTTTCTTCTTTGCTTTTAGAGAAAAAAAAAACTGTTTTCAGTTATAAAAATAATTTTTTTTTTTTTAGTCTCTTCAAATATTTTTTGGGTTTTTTTGGGTTTTTGGTATTATTTTCCAACAGTGACATTTTTCGAAAAAAAAAAAAAAATTCTTCTGATGACGAAAAATTTCCATTTGTGATAAAACAACCCAACAGCCACACTCAACTCAGTAAGGAATTAACTCATTTATTTTTAGAATTTAGAGCAGAAAATTAATTAAAACTCTCTTTAATCAGCACCACTATTAATAGTCATAACTAAAAATTACTATCTCCTTTCCTGTATTAAATTTAAATTTATATCAATAATAAACAAGCAATAATCAGTATCTAAAAAAAAATTTTCTAAATAAATATTTAAATTTAAATAAATTTAAATTTAAAAAAAAATAATTTGGAAAATCAGGCAAGGAGAAGTGATCTCACGCACATCTTTTCACCTAATTCCTTAGTCTTCTAATCCTTTCCTTCCAATTTTTTAATAATTGTCAATACATTAAATAATTTTTCTTATGAGGAAAGTGATAATAATCGTATACTATATGATTTTATCAATTGATTTTCATTATATTTCATTTACTTATTATACAGGGTATAAATATATTAACTTAAAAAAAATACAATTTTGAGGCGTTGATAACAAACAATAATCGTAATAAACACTTAGAATTAATTTTTATTGAAAAAACCCTAATTCTACTTTTAAAAAAAATTAAAAGGAGAAAAATAAGGTGGAGAAAAAGAAAAGTTTTTATTTTTTTTTAAAAATTAATTAAATTGAATAATTTTAATTAAATAATAAATTAAAAAATTATAATTTTGATGACGGCAATAGAATTATTATAATTTATGCTGAAATAAGCATTAAGACAATCTTATTGATGAAAAATTATAAATAATTTTAAAATAATTTATTTATTTGTGAAAAACAATTTCCAAATACGATGAGATTAAAGTGTGAAAATTAAGAACGATTCACTGCAATCATTTAAATTAATTAATTACTTATTTCTAATCAACATATTATTTAAAAATCCATTCCTTATTTTGTTACAAACACAAAATGAGATTTGCATTTATTTTCCAATCACTGAATAGTGTGAGAAATGAATTTTGAAATATTAAAAAAAAAATTCAATTTCATGTCAAGTAAATGTGGAAATGACATGAGTAAATGTTGTACCCTTTATAATGTACATATTGTACATATCTAAACTTAGTTAAAAATCCCAATAAAAAAAAAATTTAATAAAATTCAAATAATAAAATATCACCCTTTTTTTGCTCATATAAATATTACAAAAAACGGTATAGTACCATTGTAATGGTTACAAATTATCCCGTTTTTATTTTTTTGTTTTTGCGCACGGTCATGTGACCCCTAACGGGAAAAGTAGATTTACAAATAACATTTATTTTTAAAATTTTACTTTATTATTTACTATTATAATATTTCGGAATTTCATCTTGATAATTGAAAAATGATTTTATATAGATATGAAAATGAGTCATACAATTTTTAGTCAATGTTGAAAAAAAAAATTTAAAATAAATAAAATTTCAAAAAAAAAAAAAAAAAGAAAAATGTTTTCTTAAATATGGCAACTGGAAAATAAAAAATTTTAATTGAAAATAACCCCATAGAAAAATATGATCAAGATAAAAATTAATGATTTTTATCATTTTTGTTTATCCTTTAAACCCTGAATGATAAGCAATTACTAGTAAAGTGCATATTCGCTTTAAAAAAAAAATGTGTTTATACTTGGTGGTGGAGCCTCTAGAAACTTGTTCTGTCTCATTGCTCCCATGCATTTTCCATAAACTCATATCGATCTGTACTTAAAGAGAAGACACACATTTGAGCAATGCCCCAAATTTGTTCATCACAAATTCAAACTCATTCCATTCCAGTTGTCATAGGTCTTTTTGATATCATTCATCAATGTCTTATGTGCAAATTCAGACGTGAATCTAATTAAGCTTTTCTATATATGTAAAAATGTCGAAACTTTTTATTTTTCTCCACCGATCTTTATACGTTTTGTGCTTTTCTCTATTTTAATATCGATTTTTCATTTCATTTTTAATCCTAAAATTTTTACTTTTTTTTTATAAAAAATATTTTGAAAAAAAGGAAAATCAATTTTACATATAATGTGTATTTCATTTCCAAGTTGTGTGTTGTGTTTATATATAGAAAAATTAATTTATAGGATGCAAATGTACAGCTGATTTCTATCATGAAGGATTGTTGCAGTCATCAGATTTTTTTTTTTTCATTTTTTTTTTAAATTTTAATTTATTCTGATCACTGTAAAATTCACTCATGATCCTAAGTAGGCCGCATACGGCCACGAGTTTTAATATTTCCAATTAAGCTGTACCGATCATTCATTCATTCATTTATGGTTATATGAAAATCATTTTTCCTGTTATACGTGTCGCCTTATGTGGAGACACGAGGCCTATTTTGCCTAGTATTTGTAATTTTTAGTTTCGATCTCCTTTGTATGTGCTTTTTAGCCGTAATTGCATATTTTCAAATATTTATAATGAAAAATGAAAAAAAAAAATTATTTTCAAATGCTTTTGAATAATAATTTTTCTGTCTAGTTTTTTGGCAATTTGCAACACCCAATTTTATTTTAAAAATTTTAAAATATTTAAAAAAAAAAAAAATCTGCATGAAAAATTTAAAAATAAAATAAATTATTATGCAGCTGTATGAGCACCAAATGTACAAAATTATGTACAATGTGCTGCAATTTTTGTTGGAAATGAACAAAAATGGCCCTTGTTTTTTTTAAAAAAAAAAAAGTATAAACAGCTATTACCAAGATGATTGTATATAGATTTATAACATATAAAAAAATTAAAAATTATTAAAATAATATTAAGAAAATTGATCTTTAAATAAAAAAATCTGTAAACAACATCTTGTTTTAGTTCACCTCTCTATAATATTATAATGTATATGTCTGTAGAATTTAATGTGCTTTTAATGAATGAAATAAAATTGGGATTTTAAGAAATTATAAATATTTAAAAACAAAAAAAACATGTTCTTTATCAAATTCATTGCTGGTTTTGATTTTGCACATGAAGTGTTAGATTTCCAGAAAAATTTTTTTTAAATAAAAATCCCCATTAAAATGATATTCACAAACTTGTTAGAAAAAGCATAATTCAGCTTTAGGCTTATAATTGTGTAATGTTGTACGTGGCTATTTAAGAAAAAGGTAAAACAAATGAATTTAATTTCTTTTTTAAATTTTTTTATTTAAAAAAAAATCAATTTCTTGACACTTTTTCTCTTATTAGGAATTTATTATGCAGTCTATAGTTTACCATAACCCAGAAATCTGCATTTAAACTATAACTAGTTTTTCTTACTTTTCTTATTATTGACATGTCAGAATGATTAGTATTAATCAAGATGAAAATCTGAATTTTCTTTTTTCTTATATACAAAAAAACCCAAAAAAATAAATAAAATAATAAAAATTGCTCTGATCAACAATTTCCTCTTCATGCTTAGATCAATGTCCCATTTTTACTTTCACATCTTGTAGGTATAGGCCTATTATAACAGGTTAAAAAACTCAGCATGTATATTTTCCATGACATGAACTGTTGTTATTATTTTGCATTTTGATGAAAAAATAATTAATAAAAATAAAAATAGCAAATCATCATATTGTATTTTATTTAATTCCTCATTTGAATTCCACGATATTGTAATATCTTTTAATACTGTTTTCATTATTATTATATTGAAAAAATGTATGTTATTTATTATACACAATATGGTGAAAAGACTGATAGAATTGTTGGAGAATTAGTAAGAAAAAGAAAAAAACCCTTTTCTGTTTGTCTTCCAAACCATTTTTCAAAACCAAAAACAATCAAAAAAATCGATGAAAAATTATTACTGATCTCTTTAATAAATTTTAAAAAAAAATTCAATTAACCACATTTTTAATTAATCAATTTCATTAAAACAGACTTCAGTTTTTATTTTTCATACATTTTTTTGCATTAAAATACAGAACTTTCAATATGACATTCTGTCTGAGTTTTTTTAAAAAATAAAAAGAAGGAAAAAATTACGAGACGATTTTTAATCACTGACTTTGGTCAATTTCTTAAAATAACAAAAGCGCTAAAAACTTACCATAACAAACCGTCCCATCCGATTTAACGATTCGCGCGCACTCGCAACAGGTACCACACATCAAACCGAGTCAAATCAATAAACTGACGTCAGACACTCAAAAGTGAACGTAAAACGTTTTAAAACGAATGGCAATCAGGGAGGTGACAATTGCCATCCAAATCCCATTAGGAGAAGACAAATTGAAGTAAACACGATGCGATTCACAAAACAAAAATCGAATAAAAAAATTTAATCGATTGTGGTAATGAGAAGCGATCGAAAGCAGAGCGCACTCATCTGAATCGTAGTTAAGCTAATCGATCGCTAAGAATAATAATCCGACCGAAAACACAAGCAAAACACACAATCGCATTCACAGATGAGTGTCAAAATGCGCGCGCAGTGATCAAACGATGGATGCGAGTGGAGGGAGCCATCGCCTCTGCAACCGCGTCGCTCCGCATCGATTTTGGGCTGGAGCGTTGAACTCTGCCCATTATTCACAGTGTAGTCGAGAAAACTCAAGGACAAAACTGATGTTGGACGTCTCGTGAAAAGACTTCCCAATTTGTTTATCATCAGTTTATTCCTAATTACCGCCCACTTAAACTGACTGATGCACCTGCGGTTTATCAAACCCCACCATTTAAGCACTCACCTTTAACCCACTCTCTTTCTATTTAAACTCTTCTTACGTCACCAACTGCGCACCAATGGCATCGTTACACGTTGCGCTGGAAACCAAGATAGAAACAAAACGTGTTATTAGTTCCGACTTTTAAAGCCACAATCGCCATATTGTTTACATCAATTAAGCCGAATTTCAATTTAATTTCAAATTTCTGAAATTAAGGTGTGTTTTATACTTGGTTTAGAGCAGTTCAAATGTTGTTTAAAAATTGCAAAAAAAATATAAATTTTCGAGATTTAATCAGTAAATTACAGACTTTGTACTACTTATAATTCCATTGGTGTATTGAAAATATTATTCAAGTTTTCAGTTCTTTAAGCAACCCATTGCTGTACCACAATTTCCTTAAGTGCTAGTCCCAATGAAAATGAATAATTTCGACATAACTCGATATATTCATTTAGCCAATGCTTATGAAATCAAAGAAATGATTAGAGTCTAAGTTTGATAACCCAAATTTTAAGTTGGATGGGAAAATCAAATTGAAATCTTTTCAATTTAAACTTGTTTGCAAAATGCTCGTAAAACTTTGGCAATTTAAATCTTTTATGCATTTTGATGGAAAGGGCAAAATTGAATAAGAAGCTATTGTAAATCCCATAGAGTTTTCAATGTCTTTCTCCTTACTCTTCCTTTTGGTATATTTTCCCTCCACTTGGCACGTCAAATGTCATGGAGTTGAAACGTCAAAGTTTGGCCGTAGACCAACTTTTGAGTTGCATTTCATGTTCTATCCTCGCACTGTCCGCGAGCTAATTCGAGCAGAAAAAAATACTCCAAATGCATCGCAACTAAAAATGACTCTTTAAAGGGATCTCGAAGTGAGAGGTATCCACACGAGACGAAACAAAGACATCGTCCATCTCGCCAACACAATTGTGGCATCGCAATTTGTGTTGGCAAAAGAGGCATCCGTGTACATTCCATTGGTCTTGCTTGACTATGACGTATGTGTTTGGCTTTGTGTCAAAATGAGGTGCGCACAAAAGAAGCCGAAAACCTACTTTGAATATCAATAACTGGACTAAATGTACTGTAACTGAAGTCGGTGCCAATTTTTGTCTACACGACTTTTATCGCGATTGTTGGATAATATTTACAAATTGGAAATATGAAAAAAAAATTGATTCTTTTTCTTTATTTTAACTTATTTAAATTGACCGATTCGTTACCAACAACAATTATGAAAGATCGCGACCTTTGAACGATTCTCCAGTGCCCGTTTGTTATTGGTTCAAAAAAGAAACAAATGACGTATCCTCGCACCCTGTTATGTTTTTCGCAAAAAGCGGCCCAGCTTTTGAGATATTTTTCGATTGGAGGGTCTTAGGGTGAGATGGGGGTGGTGGGGGTTATTGGTAATGGGGGTTGGGAAATGTGGGGTAGTGAATCTAACAAGAATCGTGTCTGGTGTCGAGGCTCTTTCAACCCATGGCGCATTTCTGCAAGGCGAAGAGGCAACAAAAATCGATTGGTTGCGAAACTCAGTCCAAACCATTGCCCAAAGAGGAGGATGACTAGAGCCCGTTGCCTAGCAACTGGATGTCGGTTTTCTCTACTTAGCTCCAGTTGTGCCAAAATCCCCCACTGCAACGACTTTACCCCTCCAACTAAATATCGTTTACACGAATCGCACGACGCATTTATTTAACCCTCGATATTGGCCAATTTGCAATCGTAGCAACTCATCTTTAATCCTTTGATCCCAAAGTGCATTGCTCTCCATCCTCCAAACTCCTCCAATCAACCCACCCAAAAAAAATTAAATTAATCATAAATAAATTAATCGTTTTTAATATTTTTTTCGTAAAAATAAAAATGCTTTATTTTGCACAAATTTAATCAAAATCCAATCCTAAAAGCGTGAATCTCTCGAGTCAAATCAATCCGATCAAACACGCACAATACAAGGCTACTCGAGCTGCCTGCCCTTACCCCACCGCTAGGCGGCGCGCGCGGCGGACTCTTCCAAGCTCGTTTCCAACTAAGCGACCGCCAGTGAGCGCTCGACTCGGTAGCAGCCAGCGCACCTGCGCGCGTACAAGCCTGCCCTGCCCTCCCTCCGCGAACGCCCGCAACGCGTGTGGCCGAAACGATTGCAGGCTAACGAACGGATATTCCAGCCCGGATACGAAAACTCGAGCACTCTCGATGGAAAGTAGCGACGGAGACGCAACACCAATTTACCCCTTGGGCCGGTGGTGGAGACCACGCCCGTGAGGAGGAGAACTACAACAAGCCAGAACCTCGGCCGCCCAGCTCTGCTTGCGCCGTGCCGGCCTCGGATTCGTCCGCGCCGTTGCGGGGGGGGCCAAGACTTCCCCCCCTCCCCCTCCCTGTGTCCCCGTCCCCCCGTCCGACCCCCCTAACCCTTCACCCCCGTCCCGATCCCACGACTGAGGCACCGCACACGGGAGTAAATCAACGATGGCTGCCAATTATTAACTTTTTCCAATCGAAAGCTGGCACGGATGCGGGCGAGAGGTTCGCTCGGTGAAATTCGGGCGGGCGTCGGCAAGACGAAACGAGCTGTGAGGGTGCATGCTGGAATGACCGGTCACGGAGCATCCGTACTGCCGAGGACAAAGCCATGAGGGTCACCGCCAGTTTCCTGGCCCTAGTTCTAGGTAGTCTAGCTGTCCACGGTGAGTGAGTACTATTTCTCCTTACTTTATTTCTATTTACATCATTCGGCTTCATCTAATTATTCGTTCGGGCCGTGAAAACCAACACCAACCATCGGATGGAAATTTCATCTGCATTTCAATGCGCAGACGCCATGACGCGCGGGGGCACAAAAATGCCGGCGCTGCTGTTGCTGGTGGATGGAGAATGGCTCAGATTCTGCTTGTCTCCTGCGATGAATAGAAATCTATTAATGGATGGAATAAATCAGAAACACGAGACTGATTTGTGTGTTCGGTCCACTGCCGATAGTTAAAATGCCCGCTCCATTACGTCCTTTCTCGTTTAAAGCGATCGTCATTTTTTATTTTTTTTTTAAATAAATTTTTTTATAATTTTTTAAAATAAATAATTGATTGAAATTGGATGATGCAATTATGGTTTAGTGATGATACGGATCTTAAATTGACGTTTAGCCTTAGTACACCCTTCGCTAACAGAGGTGTGCATTAATGATGTGGTAACGGTGAGGTGTGAGCTGATCAATGTGACACAATTGGAAATCAAATTAGGCTCCTATTTCTAACACGCAACGTGGTTTTTGCCGACTTCCTTCCGAGTAAAATTTATAAATTGTGCATCATATACCTGTCAATAAAGCGCTAAATAAAAATCAATTTCCAACCCCTTTTTTCCCTGATTTCTTTTTAAAATTCCTTTTTGTCGCCATATTAATTTTTTTTTTATTTTTCTTAACCAATTTGTCCGCTATAAACAATTAAATTATAAAAATTGCTCAAAAGCACCGCCTCGAAGCGCGATGAAACTTCACTGCATAACATGTAGCGAATGCCGCCATTTCTCATTCTTTTTCTTTAAAATCAGCAGAATCCTTAACGGATTGCCCTTATTTGTAGAGGTCCTTACAAAAAGACGTACGTGACCCCAAAAATACAAACGAAATTTAAAAAAAAAATATGAAAAGCCTTAAAAAGAAACGAATGGCTTATTATACATTTGAAAGCTTTAAGACAAGAATCCTGCATTTTAAGGGGAGAAAATAAGACTCTTGAAGATAAAAAAGGAAAGAGAAAAAAATAAAAAAAATCAATTTTCGTTTCGCATTTTTCAAATTTTCTATACAAAACTCGAGATTAACTTCATTTCAAACATTTCTGAACTTTACATTTCAATCTTAAGATTTTTTCCCCGATGGAATTTTTCAAGGGGAAAAAAATCAGTTTCTTCTATATTAAAATAATACAAATTTCTTTGATTTTCATTTCACATTCAATTTTAAAAAAAAATCAAACAAAAATAAATCCCTTTCAATTCCCCCTCAATTTGTGCGAATCATATAGAAATGTAAGAAAGAAATACAAAAACAATTAAAATCCACACGAAAATCTCGCTTTTCATCGCAGTTCAATGTTTTAGGCTTTTCGAAGCAAAGACAAACTAAAATGCGTGCATGGAATTTCAATTACTAATCATATCCTTAATGGAACAAACAAAGAAAAATTCCTCTTTCATAGTAAACATATAGAAAAAAAAACATTTACCCAATTTGAAATCCAGAATTAAATTCACAGCGTTATTGCCTGTGATTGTATTCAACAACACGTTGAAAGGGTCAACTTTAAATGGCATAATTTGCGTGTTAGAGTTTGAAAAATAAAATAAAAGGTAAAAGTGGTTTCTTTACTCGCTTTAATTCGTCCTTTAAAAAAATTTAACTCTTTTTCCAACTACATTTTCACGTGTAATGTGAGTAGCCAGTTTCTCGTCTTTAAGTCTGCTGGTGTTTGGCCCCTCCCTGCCGCCAGAGGAATGGTCTGTGCCGATGACATGCGGTTGCCCCATCGATCGACCCTCCATCTTTGCGTCTTCCTGGCCTACTGCTAACAACGTCACCAACAGTAACATACATTTCTACTACTTTAATTCGACAATTCCATTCATCTCCATCGCGTGATAATCCGGCGTGTTTGAGCGCAACTGCCTTTACACGTCATCTTCTCGCATCGTTTTTCTTTTTTGCTTCCAAATTAAAACCTGTCATTATAATACTTTTAAGAGGAAATATTAAAGGCAGTAGAGCGATCACAATTATTTATAGACGTGTGGTCTTTTGACACCTTTTTTGATACATTTTTCTAGAGGAAATTGGAAAATAACTCGTTTGAGCGGTTAATTACTGATTGACACTCGTGATATTTAGCTCAAATTCAATTGTAGCAGGTTAAGTACTTTGGATCACTTGTCACTCTGCAGTTCACAGCTGCCATGCCAAGAAATTACATCTTGTCAAGATAAGAATAAAAACCTCTCGAATTGATAGAAGGGCCGCGTGGAAATATAAATTTTTTACTGCCAGCTTTAAACAGTACAAATAACTATTGATAACATTCTACTTTAATTTATTCATTTTTTTTTAAATTAAATTTAAATAATTACAATTAAAATTTGAGTTTTATTTCTTTAAATTTGCAAGTTGGAAAATGTTTGAAGTTGTAAAAATAAACACCAATTTATACTTAAGCTTCTTGGCTTAAAACTATTTTTAGCTTTAAATTCGTATTCCGAGCACTGATGTCGGATTGTACTTTCATGCACGTTCAGCAAATAGTAAATGAAAAATCAAATTATTTCGAGAATTCTTAGAAACGGAAGGAAGTTGCTGTTACATGATCTGAAGAATGAGATAATGGTATCAAGGGTTTGTTGACATCGTTGTAATCAATGATATAAACAAATTTTTTTTAAGTTTGCGAAAATTTAATTTTCTTTTAAAAAAAAAAATTTTTTTTTTCTTTAAATATTTGCATCGGTTCGATTTTTCCATTTTCAATTTCCCTTTTAAATTTATATTTCAAATATTCCAATTTTCCAGCACTCGGTTTATTTTTACAGTTGCACGGCCGTAATTTTATTCCTTTCATTCTGTCTATTGATAATCAACTCGTTGAAGATAAAAAAAAAATTCTTTAAGCAACTTGAACTCGCAACCCCTTCTAACGCGTTCTTGCCCACGGTGATGCGACTTCTTTTTAATATTACGTTCACCATAGCGAAACGAACGAGGTTCCACTTAAAGGTTTCACGAGCTTCAACTCACTTCTTTTTT
>JAQFZU010000845.1:0-18422 GCA_034696185.1 Henia vesuviana | reverse complement strand
GATGTAATATTACATCTAAAAGGTGTGTCGTATGAGACAAACAGATTACACCAAAAAATGTGTGAGTTTGCACCCTATTATACCTTTTATTTCTTAGTGTGTAGATTGGATTTTTCAATTAGAAATAAATTCAGTAAACCTTAGAATTTGCTAAAACAAAATGATACCTTGGAAGAGGAAGAGGTTTCAGATGTAACCTCACAAACGGAGGGAGACACAAATATGCCAGATCTCGACACATCTAACCTCGAGGATTCAAAAGAAGAAATCGATGAATACGAAATATATTCCTTGTTAGAAGAAAATCCTGCTAATTACAAAGAGGCAATGTCCCAATCGAACTCTCTCGATTGGAAAAAGGCCATGGATGCCGAATGAGAAACTTTTCGCCAGCGAGAAGTTTATAAGAAAGTGAAAAGACCAGAAAACAAAAAGGTACTCAAGTGCAAATGGGTCTACATCAGGAAAAATGACCATGACAGAAAGGTCATGCAACATCGTGCACAATTGGTCGCCTGTGGATACGAGCAGCGACTCGGCACAGATTTCTTTGAAATCTATGTGCCAATAGTTAACTTCGTCTTGGTTAAAATCTTATTACTGATATGCGTGGTTTACCAAGGCTGGTTAACCTCACACAGTTAGATATTATATGTAATATGAATTTTGCTGGATATTTCCTGATAGTCTCTGATTTCATTAAATGGAGTAAAGAACAAGGAATATTAGTAGGACCAGGCAGAGGTTCAGGAGCAGGGTCTATAGTAGCATGGAGTCTATTAATTACTAATCTTGATCCTGATCTTGATCGATGTGACCTGTGCGTATCTGTATGGCGACCTAGAAGAGTCGACGTATATGGAAATGCCGGCTGGCATCAAACAAGATCGAAATTATGTCTGGAAACTCAAAAAATCGGTGTATGGACTTCGCCAGTCTGCCCTCAGCTGGTACAAACGTCTCGACGCAGATGTCAAGAATATGAGCTTTAAAGAAGTAAAGCTCGCCAGGTGTATTTATCACCTAGATTGGAACATTGTCGTAATGATTTACGTCGACGATATTATCATCCTTGCGAAGGATCAAGATTTATTAAATCAAACAATCGACAGATTCAAACAACATTTTGAATTAAAGGACCTAGAAAAAATACGGCAGTTCTTAGGAATAGAAATTGAGCACCGAGACAATTTAATAAAATTAACCCAGACTGATTACATCAATAAAATTCATTCAAAATTTTGCAACAATGTACACATCGAAACTTTCGAACCCATGAAAGTGAGGTTCAATCTGCAAGAATTTAATGAAGAATCGACAGAACATTTAAACTCTGAAAAATATCCGATAAGAAGCATAGTGGGTGCGCTCCTCTGTGTAGCAAGGCATACCTGATATTGTATTCGCGACGAATTTATTGGCACAATTTGCCAATAAGCCAAATTTGAAAATTTGGAATGCGGGTATGCACTTGGTCCAATATCTGAAAACTACAGATAGAGATAGAGGAATGCAGATAGAGGAATTTACTTGTCGAAAATCGATTCACCAAGATTTCGCTCTTTCAGCGATGCATCGCTAGGAAATTGCATCGAGACAAGATCCTATGGAGGTTACATAACCTTTTTCGGTAATACTCCAATTTCATGGAGAGGAAAGAGACAACAAATGGTCGTCACAGTAACACGTGACACGGAGTTACTCGCAGCTTTCAAACTCGTACGCGAATTGGATTAGCTGATCCGAATTTTCAATGAGTGCCAACCAATTAAAAATTTATTCAAGGACAAGTTCATGATTTTTTATAGACAACCAAGCAGCAATCTATAACATCCGAAACATCGTCGAAAATCAACGGAATAAATTCCAGGATTTTCGAATTCATTACTTGAGGGAAAAATTCGATAATTATCTTTTTGATATCCGATCCACCAATACGAAGTTCAACGTAGCAGACATTTCTACAAAGCACGTTAATAAAGAAAGAATGAAATTGCTAACTGAGTTTTTAGATTCTCCTAATAATCCAAAAACAGAGGAAGAATGTGGGATTTTATGTATATGAATCTAATTTCATGTCAAGTTTTTTCCGTATTAATTGTATTAACGTTCGAATATTTTATTTCAAAGTGTATTGATCAAATTGTATTGTTCATTAATTATTTTTAAGTAGTCTCGTATTGTTTTATCTGATTGATTGATTTATTATCTATCAACAGATGGTACACGTACATGTTATGTAACATCGGCCATTTTGTATAATCTCTTGATCTAATTTTAGATCGAGATGCTGCGATTGCTGCGACTGTCCTGGGTAGATGAGCAATATTGGACGGATCGTGGCAGCAGCGATCAGTTGGCAAGACATCAAGTGACATTGTGCAAGACAGTCGTACTCTTCGGGGTGGGGCCAAGCCCCTTCTTGCTAAATGCAACAATAAAATAGCACATTAAAAATTATATCGATCAATACTCCGCCGCGGTGAACATATTAGAGGCAAATTTGTATGTGGACAATCTTATTGTGGGAGCGGACACGGTACAACAAGCATTCGAGCTGAGTCAACAATGCAAATCAATATTGCTAGATGCACGGATGTCAATGAGAAAGTGAGATTCATCGAGCTCCAATTTGCTGGCGTTGTGGAAAACTGCAGGCGAAGAGATAGCAGACAAAGAGCTGGTCTTTAACAACGAGGTGGGGAAAATTAAGGTGTTAGGAGTACAATGGCACCGAGTGGCCGACACCTTCACATTCGAGTTGACGGAGACGCGTGAATCTATTTAGACAAAGCAATGATTGTTGAGCAGAATGGCGCAAATTTATGACCTGATGGGGTTCGTTGCACCATATGTTACCATGGTGAAAGTGTTAATGCAGGCAGTGTGGAGGTCTGGGGTAAGTTGGGATGAGTCAGTGGAAGAATCACTGACAAAATCGTAGGTGTCTTGGTTACAGGAGTGTTCCTTACTAAACAAAGTATGTGTCCCTCGTTGGGTTGGGGTCAGTAGTTCAAAAGGTCAGTCATTTTCACTGCATGTATTCTGCGATGCGTCCGCTGTGGCATATGGAGCAGTTATTTTTGTGCGAGTTAAGGCTAAGATGGGAATACGAGTTTACCTACTCATATCCTAGAGTCGAGTCGCATCGTTGAAACCGGTTACAATTCCTCGACTTGAGTTAATGGCCATACTATTAGCAAGCCGGCTAATGAGATTTTGTGTGCGCACGTTGGTAGGAGTTGAAGCGGTCAAAATTTTCGGGTGGTCAGATTCGGAGATCGCGTTGCATTGAGTCAAGAGTGGCCTAGCGTCCTGAAAACAGTTTGTTGCGCATCGGGTGCAGGAGGTCCAGTTAATCTGAGGTGAGTTGTCGGGGTGCCCATGGCGGCACGTATCGGGGGTCGAGAATCCTGCCGATGTGTTGTCTCGGGAAATTCCGCTATCAAAGTTGTTGGCTTTGGAATCGTGGTGGAATGGACCTTCGTGGTTGTCCTTAGGCAAGTCGGAATGGCCCATTGTAACGCGGGAATTATCGGGCAGCAATAAACAGTCGGGTGAAGAAGAAGAAATTCGCGTTGAAGTAAAACCCGTACAGGTTCATGAGGTTGGCAAGCCAATTGAATGCAGGAGATTTAGCAGTTTTTGGCAACGAGGGTAATAGCATGGGTTCTCCGAATGCACCATCGGAAGGATTTGTTCAAGCTGACTTCCAACGAGATGCAAACGGCACAGATGTAATGGGTTCGGTTTTTACAGCAAATGACATTTAATGATGAGTTGCGTGCACTGAATGATGAAAGGAGGGTAAATGGCAAGTCGCCATTGAGCCGATTTGATCCGTTTCTCGAAGAAGGTGTCATCAGGGTTGGGGGTCGCTTATCCTTCACTGATCTTAGCTGTGGGCTGACGCACCCAATGATTCTATCGTCTACGAGGCACGTATTGGAGTTGTTGATCAGGTGGTATCACGATATTATCATGTCAGGGTTACAGAAACACTGAATCAGCCGCGTATTCGTTATTGGATTTTACGAGGGCGTCGAACGGTTAAGTGGGCGCTACGAGGGTGTTTAGTTTGTGCAAAGTTTCGAGCTAAGGCCCTAATTCACCGGAAGGCCCCACTACCGTCCTTTCGGGTGACTAATTCAAGGGCTTTTGCGTATTCTGGAGTAGATTTCACGAGGCCGCTGTGGGCCAAGGATGATCAGTCGGGACACATGAGGAAGGCGAATATAGTTATATTTACTTGCGCGGTCTGCCGGGCCATCCATCTCAAGCTTTCGCATCGAATAGATGCTGGAAGCTTCGTTCTTGCGTTGAGACGCTTCTTCGCCCGCCACGGAGTACCGGTTGAGATGTTGTCGGACAATGCGCGGACTTTCGGTCGGATGGCTCGAGAATTAAACAGATTCCGGTCCATTTTAGGTGGGCCAGAGGTACAGCACCTGAGCGCGTCAGTGGGGTTTTGCTGGAAGTTTATAGTACAGCGAGCGGCTTGATGGAGTGGTTGGTGGGAGCGAATGGTCAGAGTAGTCAAGAGTAGGTTGCAACGATCGCTAGGGGGGGGGAGCTCGTTTGACTTTCAAAGAGCTCCAGACGGTGTTGCTAGAGGTGGCTGTGGTGGTCAATTCTAGGCCGTTGACGTTCTTAGCGGAAGGGAGTCTCGAGAGCCCACCGTTGACACTCAATCATTTTGTGATAGCTGGGCAGCCACGTTTTGTGCCAGAGGCAAAAGCTTCTTGGATGGCCGGGTTGTTGACGGATCTTTGTCAACGTTGGAATCGTCGTTTGCATCTAGTGGAGAGTTTCTGGCGTCGTTGGAGGACCGAATATTTGACGACACTTCAGTCCTTTCATGAGGTGAGGTATGCCAGTGCGGCTGCGCCGTCGATAAAGGTTGAGGACGTGATGCTGATGTGAGTGAAAAGGTCGAATCAGTGTGGTGGCCAATGTGTCGAGTGGTTGAGGTGTTCCCAGGACGTGACGGAGTGGTCCGTTCATGTCAATGTCGTTTGGGAGGCGGGTCGGTTGTCCACCGTGCGGTGAGACATCCGATACCGTTAGAGGTTTAGTATCCGTTTTTGGGGTTGTCAAGGAGTCAGTGGCTGTTTATGTCGTTTTGTTGTTGCGCGTCGTGAGGTGGCGACTGGTTATTGTTTCGTTCCTGAGTGTGGGGTTTGTTCTGCCATTTTTCTTTTGGAATGAATGTATAAGTATCTGGATTTTTCATTAGTTCTATATTCAAGATGCTATAAATGTTTGTGGTTTAGGCCTGATATTAGTCCCAGACTAATGTGTTCCAAACATAACTGCTGTGTATCCACGGTGATAAATAAATCAGTAAAAGAACATGAGGTTTAAACTTTAACTATAACTGTATGTTTAATCTCTATTAAACATCATAATCAAAGTTACACATTGATTCCTATTTTGAGCACAGAAATTCCTGGTTGCCTTCTTGACAAAAAGAATCATAGGAATGAACAAAATACTATTACATTGTTTCAGCTTATTAACTATTATAACAATGAGATGTTCCTATCACATAACATTTCTATATCTATGGGTTACAACCCTTATTTAACACTAGTTAACCCTGGAATATTAATACAATAATAAATCATTAAAATCTAACATATATTCGAGAACCTAAAGTTATCAACAAAGTACGTAGGGTTATAGTTCCCGGAAGGTTTGAGGCTGTTCGAGTGTGCGACATGTACAGTGCCAAGGGGGTGTACGTGCTTGATTGGTTGAGGGCGGAATCAGTTGTAAGCTTTGACTTTCGCGAGTTTCTTTTTACGCTAATGCTGTGTCCAACGAGCGAGGAGCTCTCATCTGGGTTCTTGCTGGTGGCGGAGGATCTCATTAATGCAGGCGTCGACGCTTTCCCTCCGGATTTGAGCAGTAAGGGGACTCCGGGTAATTGGGTAATTGGTTTGACCAGCTGGGGGTAGATTTCTGAGGATGCTGAAACGTGAGAAAACCGGCTGCATGAGTGCGATCTGATGCAAGTTACATGCAGACTTAATTGTTTGTCGTGTTCACGTCGTGGAGGGGGGGGAGAGTGTCCAATCTCGGAGTTTTTGTTAGGGTTAAGGTTGAATTTAAGTTTAAGGATTGTTGTTAACGTTTTTTGACAAAAGAGCAGTTACGTTTTGTAGTCATGATGACCGTTGTTGCTAATGTTGTTCTTGTTGCTCCGGGTTTTTTTTTAGTTGTGTGTTTGTTAACAAAAAAAATGAATAACCAAAGACATAGAAGAAGCTCAAAAAAGTTTACCATATAAAACTATATATCGATCAGCAATAGGAAAATGTTGTGGGTTATGAAATAAATTTTCTAGAAGCCCTCAATCAGCTGATATTATAAAAGATATTACTGGACTTTCTTTGATTGTGTCAATGTCTACATGTTGGAACTCATGGTATTTTGCAATTGAAAAAATATCAAAAATATCAGACAAAAATGTAGAGGAAATATTTTTACACTTAAAATCAAAAACATTTACTTTCAGAAAAAGAGATTTTTTAAGGGAATATTTAATAGTAATGAAACCACTTGTTGGAAGTTTAAGTAAACAAATACATTTGGTAAAAATTTTTCACAATTATTTCATTAAATATTATATTTTATTTTGTAGGAGAAACAAAACTGCTATCTTGGATTTCTTTTACCAACCATAACTTCAATTGAAAACAAGATTAGAAGATTAAACAAACTTAATTATGCTCAGCCATTAGCTAAAGCTGTTTTAAGTGGATTGCACAAAAGATTTAGTCACTATTACAACGACAAAGATGCCATCTTAGCTGCCATAACATTACCACAATTTCGTCTAGCATGGATTAGTTGTGATATGAAAAAACAACAAGCGAGAAACTTGCTACAGCAGGAATTAGAAAAAGCAACACAGTCACTAAATGAGGAATCAGAAACTTACCAAATAAGTTAATTAATTAGGCATTTATAGCTGATTTGTTTAGCTCAGAGGCGTCCAAACGTTTTGCTGCGAGGGCCAGTTTGGTATTTAAATTCATTAGCGAGGGCCAAGCATTGTAAATATGTGAATTAAAAAACCTTATTACAAGTAAAGCAGCATTGAATTTTATTTTTTATAGTAAATTACAGATATAACAATACTAAACAAACATGTCTAAATTATATTATTATAAAATTATTCATCATTCGCGAGATCTAATACCGACGCGCCACGCTACATTTATATTTTACGAAATTTTTCAAAATCCTTGGCGGGCCGGATAAAATCACCTGCCGGGCCGGGTTTGGCCCGCGGGCCGTAGTTTGGACACCTCTGGTTTAGCTGTTTGGATTTAATGTGAAGAATTTATATATACATTAACAGGTGATGAAGAAGAAAAAGACTTGCAAAATTCATTTTTCGAATTTGTAAAAACCAAATAGAAGTCAGTCATCATCACTTCAAAAACTAGAAGCATATTTTTCAGATACTAGAGCAGACATCAGTCTCTACAAAAGTTATTATCCCAATATTAAAGAAGTATTTTTACGTTCCAATACTGCTTTGCCAAGCAGTGCACCAGTAGAAAGATTGTTTAGTAGTGGAAAACAAATTCTAACCCTATTGCAAAATAGATTATCAGACAATGTTTGAAACTTTGTTGTTATTAAAAATAAATAAATAAATGTTTTAAGAATATTATAATTTTTAATTGTTTATGAGAGTTGTTGAGGCAGCTGTCACACAAAAATGAACTTCCACACCAAGTAAAAGTAAAACAAGTCTTTTATTCTCCAAAAAAAGGCTACCATAACAACGCAGTACACACAGAGTAAAAAAAAAAACAAAAGACAAAACAAGAGCGCAAATCAATGGCCTTCTATAACTAACATTAACAATAAACCAAGATCCCCAGTAACAAACCCCACCACCAACAGCTGGCGCTGCAACATCTTCCCGGCCCAAAAAAAGAAAAAGAAGATCAAACAATCAAGCCTCCAGCCGATACAAGTGTTGTACGGCCCGTCTCAACCTCCCCCCTGATGCTATCTGTACCTGACAACTCCGAATCTGACCGTCCCGACCCGGGAAAACCTCTACGATCCTGCCCAAAAGCCAGAACATTCGAGGAGTTTTCTCCTTTGCCAACAAGACAATCTCCCCCACTTTCATCTCCTCCGTAAGCGATCCCGCTTCAGGACTTACATAAGCATTCCTCAACAACGCTAAATAACTCTTTCTCCACGTACTCCAAAAAGAACTTAGCATCTGCAATTTTAATTTCCATCGCTGACGCAGGTCCCCGCCCCTCAAAGTCGGAGCAGAATGAGCCGATACTAAAGGGAACGTTGTCAAACGAGAACCACGTAAGAAATGCCCTGGAGTCAGTGGCTCACCATCCATTGGATCGGACCCCAGGTAACAAAGCGGTCGAGAATTTATAACTGCCGAAGTTTCAAATAAGAAAGTTTGCAGTTCCCCGTAACTCAAAATTTGTTTCCCTATGACTCGCCGCAGGCACTGCTTAGTGGAGCGCACCATCCTTTCCCAAAACCCACCCCACCAAGCAGCCCTTTCCACAATAAATTTCCACGTCACCCAACGCCCTGCACAGAATTCTTTGATTGCCTCATCCGAAACAACCTTCCACCATTGTCTTAATTCCTTCTCTGCCCGATGAAAAGTTCGTCCGTTATCTGAATAAATTATCTCACTAATGCCGTACAAGCCAAAGAACCGGCGCAACGAAAGCAAGAAATCATCCGTAGTCATGGATGAGACCAAATCCAAAAAAATTGCCCTGGTAACCGCACAAGAGAAAACAACAATGTAGGACTTTACCGTATCAGTCCGATCTTGATTCCAAACCCAAAGGGGCCCCGCAAAATCTATCCCCACAACCGAAAAAAATGGCTGCTGCAACACTCGATTCACCGGCAACGGCGCCCGAACAACCTCCGTAGCCTTGGCCCGAAACCGACGACAAATCCTACAGCGAGCCACGGCCCTCCGGGCTGACACTCGCCCCCGAATCACCCAGAAACGACTTCGTACCTCCGCTAAAATTTCCTGGGCGCCCACATGAAACAACCGACAATGGGCGTCCGTAAATATAAGGTCCACTAACGAATCCCGACTCGGTAAGATCAGAGGGTGAGTTGCCTCATAGTTCCAACCAGCCTTATGTAACCGACCCCCTAATCGCAGGAACCCCTCTTCATCTAGGAACGAAAGCAAGCTACGTAACGGCGAATTCTTAAGAATCACTAACTTCCGTTCCAGCAAATCCATCTCCTCCGGAAAACTTTTCCGTTGCGTAAACTTCACCCAAAACATTAAGGCCTGCTCCAATTCTAATGCTGTTAGACCGTCCAAATGTTCCCGACCCGCACAAATTATCCGAAAAACCCAGCTAGTAACCCGTAACAGACGAGTAAGCGAACTAAAATCCTGAATCCTAATTACCGGCTCGACAACTGTGATTAAGGACACGGCCGAAATCTTTCTTAACTCTTCCGACACCCCTCCTAAATCCTCCGGAACCAGCCAACAATCCTCTGAATCCTGCAACCAAGAAAGCCCCTCCCACCATAAAGAAGATTGCTTAAGTTCTAGGATCGATTTCCCTCGAGTAACCCAATCAGCCGAGAAGCCCTAAGGGATCAAATATCGACGCAATAGCCTTCAGGACATTCCTTTTTGTTGGCTTCTCTGCCATACAAATAACCTTGAACCAAAACATATTGTCAGAACAACGCCACTGCATACCCAGAATCTTTACCGATCCCTCTGGGGACAAGGGCAGATCTTTATCTGCTACTCCTCCCCTCTTTTCAGCCACTCTAAATGCAGCTCTCGCGAAGAGGTTAACCATTTACACATTGGCAAATGAGCCTCCGCCAGAATAACTTTACACTTCGCGGACAATGTTAACGCTTCTTCCCCACTGTCAGCCCCCCCCCCCAACAAGTCATCCATATAAATATTTCGGCTCAACATGATACTAGCCTCTTTCTCCGAATCGTAATATGATTTCGCATGAAGGCAAATCGTAGCACACAAAAGGAAAGGACTCGACGAGGCACCAAACATGACTACGACCATCTTGCCTACCACTAATGACCTGCGAAAGTTATCTATCGACCAAAGCCCCTCCCAGACAGCGATTTGGTTGGTTGTCTAGGAAAGAACCTCGATTTCCCCTACTATGCAGTAGTGATGATCCTCTGGCCTCGGTCAGTCCACTGGGCTCAATTAAGGCACACTGTTGGCTTGACGTTCAGGTTGGTAAAGACCTGTACTAGTGCTGTTAGCAAGAATTGACTGAGAAACTAATGATCTCATCTGGTTACAAGGGCTTATAACTCCTTAAGCCCCTGGTAGTCAAGTCAAAGTAATCCGTCTGCCTAATATACCCCATTGACCACTAATAAGGTTGCGAATAATATCACAACCTTAAGATCTGCATGCTTAAACAAAGGAAATTCTTAATCCCCTCTGGATTGCAGAGAAAAGGGAACAGTTTTACAATTAGGTCATGTATTTGACACAAAACTGTATCTTTTTTATGAGTGATTGAAGTGAATGATGAAATAATTCGCCTTTAAGCTTTGAGATCACAACATTGGTAATTATTTATTTCTTTTCTTCCTTTTAAGTAATATTTAGTTTATAGTGGTTACATGAGAGCTTCATTGGACAATTAAAAGCATCGAATAATAAAATAGATTTTATTTGATTTTGATATAAACAATTGTTTTTTTATGTAATTAAATAAGAAGTCGAAAACATTTTGTACATAAAATTTTTAATTGTGATATTTCACTGATTTTTGATTAAGTAAATTTTTTGAAAACAAATTGAAAGCAGTCAATTCAACAAATTCTGTATTTTTTTTGTTGTTATTGCTCCTTGAGATTTGTTTTTAATAATTGATAATAATTTCTTAAATTTCCCAACATTATTTTACATTTTATAACCTTAATAATTTTTAAATTTCTTACATAAAAATGTGTTTCCATTTAAACGTAAAGTTTGAGTGTTGTTTTCGTGTAATTCTTCATCCTACCCCATTAGGTAGGTAAGTAATATAAGTAAAGTAGGTAATTTTTATGGTAGCAGTTGTGATTATTTGTTGTTTACGGGCGCCAACAGATACAATAGCCATATGCAACCTGTCAACATCCTTAAATTCAACACAAATTATAAAAAATTACAATCCTTGTATTAACAGTCAAGTGCCAAGATGGGTAGTAGTAGTAGTAATGTATTGCTTAAGGTCGCCAGCAGCAACTTTGGCCATATGCAACCTGTCGCAAATTATAAACTGTACACAATTCATACTTATAAACACAATCCATTTAACTTAACACAAGTCAAATGCCGAGATGGGGACCAGGGATAACCTAGCAATGCTGTGCGGCAAGAAAACACCATGGCAAAAACTAAGTGAAACAAAACAGAATAAGAACACACCAAGAGAAACCAAATGAAAAAAACAACTGGAATCCCAACCAAACCCATCATTGGCAAAAAAAAAAGAAAAAAGAAGAATTAAGAAAGAAAGAAAAGATTACCAGAGGATCCTGTTGGCCTCACCAAAGTGAGTTACCAGGGATGCCACGAAAACAGAACTTGGAAGTTTTATTTTCCAGTTGTTAATGCTGGTGGTGGTGCTAAATTGATTAATAAAGTTTTCATCAGTTTTGCACAAAAGCACAAGTAATTCTTAATCGACATAGCATGACTTCTTCTCGTCAAAACTTTTAAAAACTAAACTGCCATAAAGACAGAGCTGGTTTCAATGAAAAAAGCTTGTTTTCTGTTTGGAAAGGAAGAAGAGCAGACTTCATAGGCAAGGAAGAGACTCGTAAAGCTCCAGTCCAGTACTTGTGCCCTCCTACTCGCCATGTGTGGGCCCGATATGCCAGCATGCCGGCGCAACAAAACCCATCCCCCATCATTCCTCCCAACCTAAGAAGACCTAAATCCAAAATAAAAAGAGAACAACCAAACTTTAGAAACCCACCATCAGCAAGAAAAAGGAAAAATTAGGAAAAGAAAGAAAAGATTATCAGAGGATCCTGTTGGCCTCACAGAACTAAGTTACCAGAAGTGCCACAAAATGATAGGTAGGTAGATATATTGCTTAAAGTTGCCAGCAGCTATTATTTGTGGATTTTTGAATATTCTAATTTTCTCATTGTATTTTATTTTCGTATTGTTTAATCGATTTATTAGTATTATTATATATTCTAGAGTTTGTTCAATGTTTCCAATATTTATTATATTTTGTAATAGCTTATTATTGTTAGTTTAAGCATTTTCGATTGAATTTTGTATTTCAATGTATTTATGGTTATTATATTTACCGATATATGGCGTCACATAATCCCATAAATGTCATTTCGCCATTTTGGTCTATACATATATAGTAACTGGGATGCTCATCCCAGTTTTGAAATCCGGATTTTGAAATTTTTGTCAGTTTGTAGTCCGTATTAGCCCATACAACTGTGCAGATTCACGGAAATGTAGTGCAATGTATAAAACTAATCGTTTTGTTACTTTTAACACGATGTGTATTCTTTTGGATGATCCAAAGCACAGATGAAGAATCACTGCATCACTAAATTGTGAGTAACAATCGAAATAATAGTTTTTCATGTGTCATAAGCATAAAACGTACGACGTGTTGAAGATTTTGAGCAGTGGACATCGATAGGCCTAACAGTTAACACACAATTGTGTTTTCGGAATATTTAACCTTTTTTTTAGCTTGAGATATTCGAGTGATTATTAATGCTTAACATTTATTTGGACTATGCAAAATGCAACACTATAGCCATACATGACCTAAAGCAAACTTAAAACTTTACACAATCCATTTTTGATCATAATCAATTTCTTTACACAGTCAAGCGCTTAGATGGGAACCAGGAAAATCCTAGGCATGCCGTGCTGCAAGAAGACAATGCAGCAAAACCAAAATTAAACAAAACGGAAAAAACCAAACTAAAAAGACAACTGGGACCCCAACACCACCATCACCAAAGAAAAGAAAAAAGAAAGAATTAGGAAAAGAAGAAAAGATTACCAGAGGCCCTATTGGTTCCAGCATAAAGAAACTCCTTAGTGGTGTACTAACAGAGAGACCACATAAATAAAAGACTTAAAACTTTTCCCCCCCCTCCCTGCCATAAAGAAAAAAAAACTTGTAAATTTTGCCCGTGCTAGTGCTTGAAAGTTTTACCTCTCAAACAGTGTGTAAAATTGATGGTGGTGGTGGTGAATTGTTGTTTAAGGTCGACAGTGGCTGCTAGGGCCATATGTAACCAGTCAACAACAAAATATTTAACACAAGTCATAATACATAAAATAATCCATTTTATAACATATGTAAAGCTTACAAGGAAACTACACCAATAAGGGAATAATAAATCCCTAAACATTTGTAGTAAAATAAATCATTGTTACCTCAGAACAATGTCCCTTTCCCAAATTTAAGTCCAAATTTATATCATTTTAAACAAGTGTTTAAAAAGAATAAAATATTCGTTTTTCACTTATATTATAGTATAGTTGGTAGCTCCTGTCTAAAGTGTGGGCATTGTGATCAAAATGGCCAGGTTCGAATCCTGTGTATTTCAATGTTTCTTTTTCTGGCGAAATGATATAAATTCAGACTTGTGACATCATGATTGATCCTAAAGATGCAGATAATTGGATCTTATAAAATATTTTCAAACCATAGATCACTTAGCAACCAAACAGTTATGTATTCCTACACAGCCAGATTACACATTCCATATTGCAAATAGGTTGCAAAAAGTTCAAAGTTTGGCTTTAAACATTACATTGTTGGTACCATTGTGAAAAAATACGGGAAAAGGACACTGTTTTGAGGTAACAATAATTTATTTTACTACAATTTTTTAGGGATTTATTATTCCCTTATTGGTGTAGTTCCCTTGTTAGACCCAGAGCATAGTTGAAGACTCGTGCCACATTTTCCTAGACATGAAAGCCTCACTACTGACGAGAGGTGTGTTGGATAATGCCACAAGATGGTGCGTTATATTCTCTGTATAATTATAATTGCTTAGTTACGTTTTGTATTGAAAGTTTTACAGTTAATTAATAAACCTATGTTTTTCCCTGTTCCATGTTGAGCCACCTGTGTGTTTTATCTTTATCCACAACATGGGTTATGGGCCCAGATAAGTAATTAAAGTCTGTGATTAAAGGTGGAGTTTTGTATGCAGTGTACTACCTGGCTGGCTCTTGACTATTCCTTGATTGCTTATAAAAAGTGGGTATAAAATAAATAAAAAGGCTTACAGTAAGAATTCAAGATGGCGACAGCAATGGGGTTTATGCCTGTTTCTTCAGTCAAGCTAGATAGCTCTAACTAATGTATCTGGGCATCGGTAACAGAGCATCTTTTGAAAGCATATGATTTGTAGCAATGTGTGGAGCAGACGATTTTTAAAGCGTCAGGTGGAAGTCAATCTCCTGCTAAAGGCATCATCATCAGCATCTTCAACTACATCAAGCCTGCTGCAACAGGATGCGAAAGCATGTACGATAATTAAGTCCACACTGTCAGGTCAGCTAGAAATAACTATAAATTGTAAGACAGCAAAGGATATTTGGGACACGTTGAAGGATTACCATTGGGTTCAAAAACAAGATCAAGGAGCATTTCTGATACAGAAACTGGCGAACCAGTAATGAAAAAATCTGAGAAGATCGATGAATACTTAAGCCGCACAATTAAGTTGAAGAAAATGCTTACGGCGTTCGGGAGAAAAGTACAAGACATTGATTTTTGCCAGTATGTCATTTCTGGGTTCAAGGAAAATCTTTTGGCGGTCTATCACTCCTATAGGGCCAAACCTCCGTCTTCCGTGAAATGGGCTACGATGCAATATTTATTGCAAAATGACAGCCGTCTTATAGACAAAGATGGGATTGTGTCTGCAATGACCGTAAGGACAGCTGGAAGAAAAGAGTTTAAGAAGAAGTATGATTTTAATTCAAGAATTATCAACTGTTGGGTCTGTGGTAAGACTGGACACTATGCCAAGGATTGCAGGAATCGGTTTTCGTCTGGAGAGAAGCGTAGTAAGCAAGGGGCTTCATTTACTCCATGGCTTGTAAGAGTGGTGGACGCAGCAGATAGCAATGATGATCATCTCTTGATGGTTGACCATGATGGCTACGTGTCAACCGGATGGTGCTTAGATACTGGTGCGAGTTGCCATATTACTCCTAAGATGGACAATTTCCATTTGTTGGATATGCAAGAATACACAAGGATCGTCTTCCATCTGCCTAAAGCCTATCTGCATAGGCTTTAGGCAGATGAAAGACGATCCTTGTGTATTCCTGCTGCGAGACAATAAAAAGGGTTTGGTAATCATAGTCGTCTATGTGGATGACACGATACTATTCACTGATAAGGATGCATCGGTTGCATGGTTCGAGAAAAAGCTTAACGAAGTTTTTCAGCTTCTACCATTAAGAAACCTAACTTTCCTCTTGGGTTTCGAAATAGAGACTGATCTTGTTGGAGCTATACACCTTTCGCAGAAACATTATGTTAAAAAGATATTGCAGAAATACGATATGGAGGACTGTGAGCCTGTGATGACGCCGCTAGATACGAGGTTAATTAAGCCGGCTTATGTGGACAATGATTTTCTTTTGGACGGTGAGAAGAGATTCTACCAAGAGCTCATTGGTTCTTATATACATCTAGTCAGCAGGACCAGACCACATCTAAGCTATACAGTTAGTTTTCTTGGCCAGTTCCAGGCAAAGCCGAACAAGACCGTTCTTACTCTGGCTAGACAGGTTTTGCATTACCTTAAGAAGATATGTAATTTCGAGTTGATTTGTACCAGACAAGGAGTTGGGCTTACTGTTTATGCAGATGCAGATTTCTCTTCTTGTATAGTGGATTCCAAGAGTTTCAGTAGATACTTTCTTGTTCTGCTGGGATCTGCCGTTATATGGAGAACTACCAAGCAGAGTTCTGTTGCAATGGCCATGTGCGAGTTGGAATTCTGCACGATGACAGAAACTGCAAAAGATTTGATTTGGACTTCATCACTACTTGATGAGTTGGGCTTTGTCGACATAATAACTAGACCAATCCAGTTAAATTGTGATAACCAAGCTGCTCTTGCGGTTGCCCGGGGTGCGATCCTGCATAATGCTACGAGGCATTATCAAAAAAAGGTTCATTTTTTACGAGATTTGGTCGAAAAAGGTTTACTCGAGTTGGTTTTCCTGCCTTCAAGTGCATGCCGGCAGACATCTTGACAAAACTTCAAAATTTCTGTAACCTGCAAAAACATCTACAAGTCTTTAATGGTGTTCTCAATATAGTGACGGATCCAGGATGATTTATTTGATAGGTGTCCATGACTGACGTTATCCTTGTCAAGTTTGAAGCACAAAGGGTGGTCTTAATGGTTTTAAAATATTATGTTCTTGTTTATTCTTTAACTAGCTAATCCCGTATTTGCTTTTTGCATTGTTTTAATTCAGTTTTTGTTAATTTGGTTTCAATTTACTAAGTTAGAGCTGCAGGGTAGACAATGTTTTGTGTTGTTTGATTTGGTGCAAATATGTAGAGGTTTTTTTGGATTTCCAACTCTGGAACAGGCAACATAAAATTGTCCATGGCTAAAGCATGGTTTTTCTAGGTAGGTAGGTAGGTATATTGCTTAAAGTCGCCAGCGGCTACTATGGCCATACGCGACTTGTCGCAAACTTAAAACTTTACACAATCCGTTTTTAAACACAATCAATGTATCTTAACACAAGACAAATGCCAAGATGGGAACCAGGGAGAACCCAGCGATGCCAAACGGCAAGAAGGCACCGTGGCAAATGGTTTTTCTAGGTGAATGCCAGCTATTTGTAGTGATTGTCCCTGTGATTTATTTATAGTTATGGCAAATGCTAATCAGATAGGAAATTGTAACCTTTTAAATTGGAATGGTAGATCAGTGGGTATTAGTGGTATGCGTGGTAGGAAAACATTTTTGTTTTTTTCGTGGCCTGTGATTATTTTGGCTTGTATGATGTTTGGTGATAATTTGTTTACAATTAATCGTGTTCCGTTGCACAATTCAGGTGTATTTAGATTTCTAAGTAAAATTATTGGTGTGCCTTTTTTTAGTTGAAGTTTGTGTTGTGGCATACCTGCTCTAATGAGTTGAGGAATTCAGTGGGATAATTTATGGCATCATTGATATCTGTTGTAGTGTCTATTGAGGTATATGTTTCGATTTCTCCTAGTAATAGATTTTGTATTGTTTGATTAATGGTGTTTGCAATTTCGTTTGTTGGAGTAAGTATTGCTCGTTCTTGTAGCCATTCAATGTTGTTGATATTGTCTTGTATGTTGGGAAAGACTTTGTCTATAAGTTGTTGTTCTGTATTGACTAAAGTGCACATCTCATTAGTTAATGTGATTGTATTTGTGTTTTTTTCAGTGGGTATTTTTCCATCTGCTATGGCTAAAAGAATTTTAGCAAAATTAAGATTTGTATTTGTATCTGCGTTATTAGATTGGTATTTTTTTGTGCATATTTGTATTTAGTTTTAGTTGTGTAGTATGTTGCCACAGGTATGATTTTTTTAAGCATGCTTGTAATTCATCAGCAGGTGTTCCATTGGGGATAATGGAAAGAGTTTGTCAGAAATCTCCTGCTAATATAAGTGTAGTTCCACCCATTATTTTGTTGTTGTTTTTAAGATCTTGAAGTGTTCTATCAAGAGCTTCAAAAGCATTTTTGTGTATCATTGTGCACTCATCCCATATGATAGCTTTTGTTGTTTGTAAAGAATTTGCTATTCTTTGTGACTTAGTTGTATCAATTAAGTAAGATCAAGATTATTGGCATTATTTAAATTTTTCTTATTAATGTGTTTTTTTAAAGGCATGTAAATATTAGAGGCAGAGTTTTATCACGTGGTGCTATTAAAGAATTCAAATCTGGTAAAGGAGGTTCTGTTTTGAATTTCTTTCTCATTGATAATACTGGTGAAATACGTATAACAATATTTAATAATGAAGTTCACAAATATGATTCAATTATATTGGTATATTATTAGTTTTTCCTTTGTACTTTTTATTTTTATTAATTATTTCAAATTAATTCAATTTTACAATTGACTAATGTAAAAGTTGTATCTTGTGATCGAAAATTCAATGCCTGTGGTTTTCAAGTGTCTTTGACCTCATTGAGTACAATTCTTACACTTGATTCTTCCGAATACAATTTTCCTTCAATTCTTTGTGATTGCATTGAAATTTCCAAAATTTTGGAAAAAACCGTTAATGATGTTGTTGGTATATCATGTGATAATTTTTGTAATTCACTTGGATTATTATTATTTTTTTCTCAGATTTACGTGC
>JAQFZU010000844.1:0-18424 GCA_034696185.1 Henia vesuviana | reverse complement strand
TGATACACATAATTAATTCTTATTAATATAAACATTCAATAACAAATATTAGTATATTGATTGTGAGAATATCTTCAAATAGGTTAGTTGTCGGGGGAGGGGGGGGGAGAAGGAGGGGAATATTCTCTTTCTACTTCCTTCACAGCTGATGAGATGATGACTTCCTCCATCGCCATAGGCACTTTGTCCTCTGGCAGTGTCCTCCTCTATCTTGGTAGAAGGCACTAATTTCTCTTTAATCGGTTCTTCTCTTTAATCGGCATCTTCCGCCATCGGGGGAGGAGGGGGAACTATCAGTCACACGCGATGGAACAAAGCTCATTTGGATACAAATTGCTGTGGTTGATGGATGATTAGGACTGTCATTGCCGAGCTGGACTGTATCAAGAGACGTCCACCCGAAGTCCCTCGTGATGATGACGTGGCATGTGGCCGGTAAACCTGTTAAGTTAAAGATTATTGGCAACCCTTTGGCGATTGACTGCACTGGTAACAACCACTGTAGCCAATTGTTTGCTGGGCTGCCAATCAGCCGGTTAGTTGCCAGTATGATTTGCCTACCCCGAATTCAGCGTCAGCTGGATGTCGTGCTGTCGGCTTCTTGTGTTAACGTTTTCAGCCGCTACTGTATTTGACTAAAACCTTCGCACTCAGTCTGGTTGACGCGTGTAACAACAGTTCGTGCAAAGCAGCCTACACTGCCAGTTCAGCTTGCCAGGAGATTACCGCACCTGGGCACATTGCAAATGTGGTGCGGTTCTCTCCAACTTTGTTGCAGACAAAAGGGGCATCCCATTTGACTATCTCACTTAACTCCAGGAGGACGCGAGGAAACAAGGTCCCAATAGAAATTGTTCTAGGGTGCCCTACGAACTCTTCCTTCCTCCTGAAACTGGGCAAGAAGGTTGTGGCTTGCCACCACCATTGGATCGTCATGTTCCTTTTTCAAAATCTTAACATCTTCTATCTCCATTTGCTTGGCCCAGGAACACGATGGCTGAATGGTGTTGACCGGCGCTGCTGGTGTTTCCAATGCGAAACAAGGATCAGAGGTGAGCAGTTGATTGCCTTTTGTCATTGCAGCGACTGCCACTTTGCATTGTCTGGTTCACTGTCTTTATGTCACAGTCGAACTGTCTGTCGTGCTCATGACAACAGCTCGTTACCCTTGAAGTGTGGGTGCCTCTTTTTAGTTTCCGTGATGTCTTCTTCTGAGGGCTGATATTTTACTTCAGTATCATTATGTGGTGAGGGGGTGGTCTTGGTCGTTGCACCAAAATATGTTTAATAGGGATGTGAAATATTGTATAAATATAAGTTCAAAAATTGTGTATGTAGAGTTAAGATTGTGAGTTGTTAGCTATAAGTTACAGTAGTGTGTTGTTTGTACTTAAGCTTTGTTGTCATGATGATGTAATTCATTCATTTGAGTTATTCGAGCTGCCAGATTATGTTCTGACTGAATAAACTTGTTTTGTTTTTTCTCTACACTCATTGTTGGTCATTTCCACTTCAACAAGGGACGTCCTTGGCTGCTGCCTTTGTTGCTGCCGCTGCTCGAGTCGAGTGCGGAAAATCTGCTATCAGTAACTCTTGCTGCCTGCAGGCCTGTCTTCAGCCACTGCGACGCTGTGTCTTGACTAGGTTGAGCGGGAGATGACTTCTTTGCCAAAAAGAGCGAAAGTTCATCCCCTCTAATTGTCGATGAGACTCTGATCCAATTCCGTAATAATTGAACCGGACAGATGCTCGGGCGATCCTGGAAAAAGGGTAAGAAGGTATGGGAGCCGACGTTCCTAGACCGCAATTGCTTTATCGATTCCGAAATTAGCAACATGACTTCCAAGTTGTTGAAAACACAGCTGTCTACGTCTAGAAGCTTTAATGATTGGCATCTGGCTGCCGTGACTATGGCCAATAACAGGACGGTTTTCTGCTGCAGTATTTGCCAAGAGACCGAGGAGTAGATCTTTGCCAAATGGTCCAAGATGCTGCCGAGGCCCAAACTGCTATGAACTCGGGTTGTTGTGGCAATTTGTGAAAGGCACCTTTAAGAAGGCTTTTGAACTCTTTATCCTGTGCTGGGGACAAAGACAGCTTCGTGAGGATGTAAACCACCGCTCTCGATGACAAGAGCACGCTATAACTAAACCTCTTCTTGTGTAACGCAACTAAAAATTCTAATAAATATTGCATGATGGACGAAGCGGATCAAATTGCAAGTCCGCAGCAAACCAGGCCCACTTTTTGCGTATTGACGCACCGCAGAAGGTTTCCAAGCCTTGGAAATCAACTCAATAGCATCGTTCGACAGTCCTTCCTTCTTTTTTTTGCTTTTTCATACACGATAGCCAATCAAGCTCAATGCAGACATCCTGTGTTGATGGGTTGGATCCTGGTAAAGAAAGAGTTGATTGGCCCTTCCCAATGGAACTGGTACATCCAGTGTCATGGCCTGAAGCTGGGCCACCAATGTTGGTTTTTCCACTCCGGCACCACTATCACTGCACATCAGTGTCGATCGCGTTGAACCTTCTGTAGACATCTGGAAATTAAGCAAAAGGGCAGAAATAAATATATAGAATCAAATTTTGACTATGAATGGCAGAGAACGTCAATAGCCAATGCCGGAGGATCCAGACGCCAAGACATGAAGTCTGTGAGTTGTCGGTTCAACTGAGAGGCAAACAAGTCCACATCGAATAAACCCCAAATTTTTAGTAATTTCTCAAACGCTTTACGCCGTAAGCACTATTCACTGTCCTCATGATAAATTTGTGAATTAAAATCTGCATTCACATTGTAGTCACCAGGGACTTACGTGGCTGAGATCCAGCCATCTAGGTCGAGGACCCATTTCCAAATCTCTGATGAGTTTAACTATCTCCCTCTTCTTACTGTCTTGCTTATTTATCCTGATGACCGATGTTGAGTTGTCCGATGTCAACCGGATGTAAGTCCAATCCTTAAGCCTTGCAAAAGCAAGAATAGCAAAGTAAGTGGCCTTGATCTCCTTCAAATTAACAATTTCTCAGACGCAGTCCATGCGTTTCTCGCGTTGAAGCCGTTGCAGAACCCATCCCAACCATCGTCAGAAGCATCAGAAAATATCGTTAAATCTGAGTCAGGGGTAATCACATGTTGTACCATATCATCGAGGTTACCAACTCAAATCTGAAATCTAGTTTTTATCCAAAACCACTTTGCTTCAAAATTTCCTTTTGATACCTTCAGTTCCTCGATCTTATCCAGTCGTTTCAGAAAGAGAGGAACCTTATCGCAGCCGGGCCTCAAGGCCTCCAACTTCCCGATAACTAAAGCGACATCAGCAATTGACGGTCTGAGTGCCAATAAAAGTTCTTTCAGTAATATTCTAATCTTCTATATTTTCTTGAAAGTTGCACGAATCGACACCGAGTCAGAATTAATCAAAAACCAAGGTATTCAACTTCTCTGTTAGGTATTAACGCCGACTTGGTTTGGTTTACGCAGAATCTTAATCTAAAAAGAACCGAAATGATGTGAGACACCACTGTGTTCGCCCACTCTTTAGATGACTCAAATTCAATCACATTGTCCAAATAGTTAAAATTAGAAAAACCTTCCTCCCACAAGGCCTGGAAGGGTGTCTTCATGATCGTGAAAATCAGCAGGCTAAGAAAGAGCCCCATCGGCAGGACATTGAATTGAAAAATTCTCCGGCCCCATCTGAAACATAAAAATTGACGAAAGGCAACATGCACGGGGATTGAAAAATAAGCATTCTTCAGGTCAATGCAAAACAACCACATGCCCCGCTCCAAGAGTGGAAAGATCTGCCACATGGTTTCTATCTTAAAGTGTATGATGGGGAGCGCTTCATTAAATCTTTTCAAATTAAAAATGAACCGCACTGATTTGTCTGGCTTGGGAACTAAAAAGTACGCGTTTAGGATCTGATCGACACATTCCTGCACTTCTTAAATTGTCCCATCTTCCAAAAGGGCGAGGATGCAGCGTGGCGTCATTGACCTTTCCCACGTGAGGACATGCCGAAACGATGGAAAGGGGGTCCAAGACAAAGTCCCATGTAACACCACAAATCTGGTCGAGAGTCCACTCGTCTGCAGATAATGCCTCCCAGTATTCCTGACAAGGCGCAGACTTCCCAGCCTCTAAAATCGTCCAGTCCGAGTTTAAAAGGAGTACTGTCAACGATTCCACCTCTTGTGATTCCAACCTGCGCCTTAAAAAGGCTTCGACGATTTCCTGGAATCCGCACTCCGATCATAAAGTCTGCCACGAGAAGGAGCTCGACTTGTAGAACTCTTCGATGTAGAAGCAGTGGATTTCGTCTTTGACCATGTTTTTGGTCTTTTACTTTTGTAGATTAGTGAGGACAGAATCTTTTCATCCTCCGCTGCCTGTGTCGCAGATGCAGCTAGATCATGGGGAAAAAGGAACTTTTCCTGAATGACCGGGAGTCTTGTGATCCCTTTAAACTGATTAGCCAGAAGAGCAGCCAAACCTGCACGCCGTTTCACATTCATCTGGGTATTCGCAAAACCCGACATCTTTAACAAGCTTTGCAGATGGTCGAATAATCCAAGAAACTCTTCCTTTAAATGCTGTGGAGGACTTCTTCAAACTACAGATACTATCCAATATTTTCCCATCATTGGTTTGGCAGGTTAAAATAGACGTTTGGAGAGCCTGTGACTCCAAGTCACTCTTCTGCGTCGCTGTGCACAACCTCGACCACAGCGAAAGCTGGATCTGAGGCAGAATACCAATTGGCAGGTTTTCCGTCGTCAAATACTTTGTTTTGAGGCTCTTCCAGTTCTCCGTGACTTCATCTTTCAATAAGGCCAACTAACAAGAATTATTTTTACCATTGTGTAAATTTTTAATTTTCCTGATACAACTGTCATCATGCCGGCCACCGGACCAAAATTAACTGCCTCAGGAGGCTGATCAAGATTACTCAGTTTCTCCAGGTCGAGGAACACATCGTCCTCCTCTTGATCTTCATCTTCTAACAGCAGGAACTCATTCTGAGCTCGATCAGCTGCACGGTCGAAACTTGCGTCTTCGTCTTCTTCCGCTGGTGACTGAACTGAATGGAAACGAGTATTAATTTGCATGGCGGCATGTTGAAATTTTTTGTTTCAAATTGTTTTTGAATTTTCTGTTTTAAACACATTCATACACTTCACGAATATTAACAGCCCATTTCAGCTACGATTCGAAAATCGTCTTTGCTCAAAATATATGCGTAACGCATGTAAAAACACGGGGTATGAGTATGCGTATCACACTACCGCGGTTAGTTTCGACCAGAAAAACGGATTTACTCAATTTTTGAAGCACCAGTCGAGCGTCCTGGGACTGTAGAAACTGCAGGAATTCCTGTCATTCAGTCAAAACCGTTGGCTGCTCGTTTTGTGGTACTTCAGTGTCCATTTTATCTTCAGGTTCGCAATCTTCAGCTATCGCAACCGTAACCGACGATAATTCGATTAGGTCTGACGAATCACGATTAAGGTCATCTCATGTTAAACTCTTTGGTCACCAGAGGGAGATGGAATGGGCAGTGTCAAGAGAAGACCTACAGAGAGTGGCTCAAATCTCAAATCGAATAATTAAACAAATGACAATAGATTCTGGACTTTAACCCCCACTTTCATCAACAACTGGTTTAGGTAAGATTGAATAGTTTAGAATTCATATATTGAGAACGACGGTTAATCTTTGCATTTATAGGGCTCGGAAATGTTAGAATCTGGAATTAAGAATTAACGTAATTGGTAATTTGATATTATTAATCTAATTGCAAATATTTTAAATTGTCCTTGGCAAGTAATTCCTTTTTTCAATTTCAATTTTTAATGAAAATAAAAATAAAAATAATTCATTTTTAGCATTGTTTTCAATTAATTAAATGTAGCACTCTTTGGGCGAGCTTAAGTATTAGGCATTTGATATGTGTCTTATTATTGTTAGGTTTTCATTCTTTTTCTAAATTTTAAGTCTGTTTTAATAGTAAATATTATAATTCTTCAAATTATCCGAATGAATTACATTCGAGTTTTCAATTTGACCTTAAGTGCATTATTTGGTGTTTACTTATGCCAGACAGTTTCGAATAAATGGCAAAATAATATATTAAAAATCAATGTCGACAACCGCGATCTCCATCGTAAGGATTATCTGAAAGGATATTTACGAACATTTAATTTGAATTTACACGCTGAAAGCCATAATTCTCCATATTCCATCTTAGAGAAATGGAGAAATAATATTTTCAAAGTTAATGCCAGACACGAAGAATTGAATCGAGTAAATGATGAGAATATACGCGACCAATTTGCTTATGGCCCCGATGCCTATCCACCAAATTTCTTCAATGAACATTTTCAAGGAGATCTTTTACGAGTGGTGGGTGCCGTCGGTCCAATGCCTACTTGCGCAATTATAAAATATAATCCTGACAGACCAACAAACAGTTATATTTCTTACTACGATTATGTCGTCGTTTGCGACACAACTAACAAAACTCCATTTTATTCGATGCAAGGCGTGGCAATAGACACTGCGGATTTGCTCGAACATCGGCATTGCGAGTCTTTTAAGATTGTGCTGCTCGATAAACCTGCCGATTATCATTTCGGTAAAGAAAAGTATAATGCAATACTAACCATTCAGCACATAGAGCCAGCAGCTCGCCGATTGGAAAATGGACAGGTAATGTTTTTTTGTTGTTTTTGAATTTAGTTTTCAAATTTATATTTTTAATTCAATAATTCTCTTAGTATGTCTGTGATCACTGCGATTATTCGAATTTTTGGAAGGAGTTTTACAGATATATCAGATTTCTTACTGGAATTTATGAAACTGTATATATCTGTTCCGGACCCATGTTTTTGCAACAGTAGGTGTTTTAGAATTATTAATTTTAAATTGAAATTTTATTATATAATTACCCTTTTATTCCTTTATATTTTTGTTTATCTTAGAGGTGATGAACGCCCCTCAGAAAATGGTGAACATCCAAGTCATTTTTTTAAAATCATTTTTTGCCAGAATGATGTAGCGAATTATCGAATGGAGTGTTATATAATCGAAAATAAACCTATGAAAGATGAAATTCCGGACATAAGAAATTTTGTCGTTTCGAGAGAAGAATTGCAAGGAAGAAGTGGAATGATATTTTTTCCTCATTTGCCAAATCGAATGGTTAAAGATAATATTCCTCTTTCGACATTTTTTCCAGCACCTCTTTGTCGTCCAAGGTTAAAAAGCACAACTTCGAGCCCTTAATTTAATTTTGGTATTTTATGATCTTTATTTGATAAATAAAAAGACTGATGAAACTACTTTTTATACATAATACTATTTCTCGATTTCAATATTATTTAAGAAATTATTGTTTATTTAAAGATGATTTTGATAGAATTTTTAGAAATAAATGACAATCTTACGGCAGCATTGCCACTTCTTGTAATATTATTGAATTTGATAGATATATCTAATTTGCAGAAGTGGCCTCTATATCTTAGCAATGTTAAAACTTGCGGGTTTATCATTTAATAAAATTTAAAAAATTTGTTGTCTCTAAGAGACAAACTTCCAGGAATTTTTCATGTTTCTTACAGTCGACGAGGCAGGATGGGATGTGGCGGTCATTGGTGGAATGCACATTTAAAAAAGGAGTAAATTTACTTCATTTTAGTAGTAAATTGTCTCTATTTGAACACCCTTATATCTATTTTTTAAGAGTGCACTCCACCACAATGTCCGCAACACTCTACTTTTGCCCCGTTGTGCCGTATCCCGCCTCGTTGGCTGAAGGATTCAGACTCAGACCCTGTCTTTTTTTTGTTATTATTTTTTTCCTGGGATAGGTGGCCACTTTTTCTTGGTTACATATCGTCACATGGAGGTCACATGGTATTTTTGGGGAATCTGTGGTGCCCCGTAATGACAACTGGTCACATTAATGCTAAATAACTGCTCGGTGACAAGCAGGGAAACTAACAAAGCATTCACAACTATTTATCAGATGCAATTAACACTTTTCAATTGTTTTTAGTTTAATTATTGCTCGCAACGTTTGTAATGCATTGTAATTATTATTTGCAATAAAGAGCATTACTATCTCGCATTGGTTTCTTACATTATTAGGAAGAATAGCCCTTCACAAAACATAAAAACATCTACGTTCAAATATATAATTCTAAAATTCTAAATTTTAAATCTCATGAGTTTCTTGAAATGCATAACTGCAATTTCAGTTTCATGTGCACCAATATGTGTATACATTTCGGATAAATTTATACCATGGATTAATTCGTTTACTGTTCATGCGCAGCCAAGGAGTCGGCCTTTAAAAAGAAGGCATCGCAACGAGCCTATCCGCTGTCCGCACAACACACATGCTTGGGACAAGGACCAGAACGGGAATTTAATTATCCCTAGAGATAATGAAAGTAACCCTAACCTGCGATGTTCTTTTATACCAACGATTCCATCTCCGAAAATTTATCCCAAACCATCGATACCTATCAGAACTATATTGGAATATGATGGATTTATTATGTCTTACGATAAAAGTAAATTCTCGCCTTGTTGGACTTTAGAAGTGTTGCGGGGAAAAAAATTGAAAAAATTACCTGACCAATATGAACTTAGAAAAGAAGGCAGAATTCCGGAAGCCTTTGCTACTTATGATGAAGATTACATTGAAAAACTTGATAAAAGTGGTTTGCCAGGTCAACGATTTAAAAAAATGTTTCTTGTACATCCAGGCCATCATCGTATTGATGTTTACAATAATCCTCTTGTTTATACCAATATTGTACCACAGGTATTTTTTTTACTGTTGTAAAACAAACTATTGATATTTTTTTCATTTCTGTGCAGGCAAGAGGGCAAAATGGCAGTTTGTGGGATGATTTGAATAATTATATTGACTTTTTACTTCGAGTATATGCGAATGTATATGTTTGCTCGGGACCTTTATATTTACCAGAGTAAGTAATCGCATAATAATGAGAAATAATCAATCACTTTAAATTTGTTTGCATTTTAACACAAACAGATCATATGAAAATTATACAGGCGAAGTGGAACGCATTTACCTAGGAAAAACAAAAGATATTCCAGTTCCTACACATTTCTTTCGAGTTATTGTCTGTGAAAGACATGATAAGACATTTCGTTTTGAATGCTACAAAATAAAAAATAATCCTATTAAAGGTGATGAAAAATTTGTGGATTATAAAATTGCAAGAACGAGTTTAGAGAGAGAAGCTGGTTTCAGACTATTCGAGGACATTAAACCAGAAATGATCACAGCAGATTCGATTCATCCTGATTTTGTTATGCCAAGGGTAATACTGTAATAATTATTTGTAAAATTATGATAAAATTTACTTTTCAGAAGCGAAGCCAAGCAGTTAAACCTCAACTTCTTCTAAGTACTGCTGGATTGAAAAAAATGACGCCTAAAGAATCTCCTCCAAAACACCCTACAATGTCAGACTCTCCAGAAGGTGGATCTTCTTCAACAGGCATAATCTATTCACCAATAAGTCCTGGTGAATTGGAAATATTGCCTAGTAAAGAACCTAGTCCAAAACGTCAAAGAATAGAACTCTCTCCTGTACCTGGACCTTCATCGTGGTCTGACATTCTTGATTTACAGCCAAGACGAGGTGAAGTTGAGAAGTTCCTAGCTAGACAATTATCTACACATTCGAGTGAATCATCGTCTGACTCTGACATGGAATATGAACAATCAAATGTTTCATTGCTTAAACGTACTCCAGTCGATATCATTCCTCAATCTCCTGTCTCAAGTTTGATTGAGAGTAAAAGTGAAAAAACTTTAGGCCGTAATTACCTTGTTCCACATAGATCATCTTCAACCATGAAGATAGTTTCTAGTCCAAAAGATTCTGCTCAAACGTCGTGTCCAACTTCTATTTCAGATTATGCTTTAACATTGGAAAAAGTTCAGAGTAAAACAGAGCATTCTATCATACCTCGAACTATTACAAAATCCAAAACTGCAGAAGGCACTGGTTTTCCTAAATTAATTAGTACTGAAATGCGGATTAGTACTCCTCTCCAAGATGTTTTTTCTCCATCTAAGTCTCCAGTACCAAAAAACCCGTCAACAATTACTTCCAGAGGAGGAGAATATCATTCTTTGCCAATAAGTTCGGTGTTAATTACATCAGAAGAATACCATTCTATTCCATTTAAGTCTCCAGTACAGAAAAATCCAGCAACAACTACTTCCAGAGGAGAAGAATATCATTCTTTGCCAATAAGTTCAGTATTAATTACATCAGAAGAATACCATCCTATACCATCTAAGTCTCCAGTACAGAGAAATCCAGAAACAACTACTTCCAGAGGAGAAGAATATCATTCTTTGCCAATAAGTTCAGTGTTAATTACATCAGAAGAATACCATCCTATACTATCTAAGTCTCCAGTACAGAAAAATCCAGAAACAGCTACTTCCAGAGGAGAAGAATATCATTCTTTTCCAATAAGTTCAGTGTTAATTACATCAGAAGAATACCATCCTATACCATCTAAGTCTCCAGTACAGAAAAATCCATCAACACATACTTCCAGAGGAGAAGAATATCATTCTTTGCCAATAAGTTCGGTGGTAATTACATCAGAGAAATACCATCCTATATCATTAGATCCTGGAATACAGGTTTGTCCTCCTTTTCAAGCTGGTTTATCTCCAACACCCAAGTTTTCAATACACAAATCTCCAGCAACAATTACTTCTAGAGAAGAACATCCTTTGTCTGTTAGTTCTGTAATAATTACATCAGAGGAATACCATCCTATACCAGTTGAACCAGAAAAAAAATGTCAACCTGAAAATCTTAGTTTACTGATAAAGGAATATCACTTTGGCCTTTCCTCATCAGCTATTTCTAATAGACAAATGTGTTTTCCAGCTAAGCTGATGTCTGAAACATCTGATCCTTCTCATGACAAAGTAGAAAACATATGGAAAGATACAAGCACTTCATCTTCAAGTTCACTGACACTAGAAGTGCCAAGTCAGCATTCGTCGAGTTCGATTGGTCAATAGAAGAGCATTTCTCAGGCTTAGAGGTTTGGAGATTTTATTTTTTTCATCAAACTTGTTTTCTGATACTGAAGATTTGAAATTACCTTCTACTTGGATGAATTGTTAATATTTTCAGTATGAACAATAAACATTGTATATATCTTTACATTTCTTGTGCAATATAATTAGTATTTGTAGCAAGTTAACAATTTTTAATTTGCAGGTTATTTCGGGTTTTTGATCAATATTTAAGTAGCCAATTGTTAAATCCTAGAAGATACTTAAAACATTTACAAAACAACCACTGAGTTTCACATTCTACAAAACATCTATAACCAAAACTATCATACAATCTAAAAATAAAAACATTTGTTATAAAAAATTGCACATTTTAATTAAAAGTAATGAAGATCGTGATTAACTTACTTTTATGCCCTATAATGCAATCTATCTCCAAGACTTCAATAACTTCTTTTAAATGTTGAAAGTTTTGATGTAATAGGATATATACCTCATGTTTACATTACAAATTACACTCCAGTACAATATCTACTTAAACTAAAGCTTTAATTTGACATATAACTCAGAAATGCAGTATTATCTCATTTAACTTTCAATTGTTATGATCAAAGCTAAAGGACAAATAAGTGATGTGGCCATATGTATTGTTGATGAAAATTGCAGAATAGCCGAAAGCTGCCAAACTATTTTTAACGAGTTATCAGAGAAGGTACAAATGTGTGAATTAATTTTTAATAATATACTTTATTTATGAAATATTGTAACATAGGATGCTACTATATGTTGTTGCCCGATATCATTAGTCGTTTATCTGATCTAGAGATTGGTAGGTACAAGGAAAATTTCAAAATAATTTTAAAATTAGTATATGCAATGTTAAGTTAATAATTAATTTAAAAATTAATATGCATTATTTTACAGGTTTTTAATAGGACTTATTCAAAAAAGAGAGACAAATACGAAAGATTGGTGGAGAAATTATGCCATCGAATCAGAGCTTTTGGCTGTTTCTTTAAATTTTAATTCTAAAATTAATTACAATAGCTGCATTCAATTATCTGTTTTTCATGTTTATTTCTTCTTTTAAAAACAATTTTCCATAGGTGAAAATGATTCTTAATGATAACTTTTTGTTTTTGATAAACAAGATATACATAAATAAAACAAATGACTGAATGCAACTAATGATGATGAGGTAATGACTAAAGAAAATATGAATAAGACAAGATGGAAACCATACGTAAAAAGAGGACTGCAAAAGTGCGAAAAACTAAACCCAATAACTCAAAAAAAACTCAAGCATTGTTTTAATTCTACATGTGCAGCAAAACCGAGTACAGTGTTCGATTCAGAAAGCAACGAATAAGTCATCTTATACAATGTATTACTTCTTAATTAATAAATCTGGATTCTAATTAAATATAGAAGAAAATATTTATTGACATCGAAAAATACATCAACAATCCTGTTTAGATAAATTTCCTAACATAGAGGATTAAAATTTTACCAAATTCAACTTTGTCCAACGTAGTTGTCGAGATTACTTAATGTGGTTTTCGGAAATTTCGTCCCGCGAAAACTGCATCAGTGCCCAACTCCTCTTCAATACGCAAAATTTGATTGTATTTCGCTAATCGTTCTGAACGACACGGTGCTCCGGTTTTGATCTTTAATAATCATTTCAGTTATTTAATTATTAAATGTAAACATTTTATTTACTTGTCCAGTGCTAAGACCAACGACCAAATCTCCAATGAAAGAATCTTCGGTTTCACCACTGCGGTGGGATACCATTGTGCCCCATCCGTTTTGCTTGGCAAGACAATGACTGCAAAGATGAATATTAAGATTAAATTATTAAAGCAATTCCTATGATTACTTACGCCTGGATGGATTCCGATACTGATCCAATTTGATTAACTTTCAACAAAAGGCAATTACAAGCTTTTTTCTCCACTGCCATTTGGATTCGTTTTGGATTGGTGACAGTCAAATCGTCACTAAAGATTGTGTTAAATAACAATTTTATTTTTGTGGAGGAATTTAATCGATTGTTTTACCCCACAATCTGAATGCTAACTTCACCATTCAATTTAGACCAAGCTGCCCAATCATCTTGATCAAATGGATCTTCAATAGATACCATTGGATAGTTTTTAATAAAGTCGTGGTAGAGATTTCCCAAAGCGTCAGATGAAATCTGAGAAAATGTTTGTTAAAATACGACAATTAATATAAACCAAAGAATGAAATGACTAACCCATTTAGTCTTATCACTATTTGGATTTTTAAAATCTAAATCGTATTTTCCATCTCTATTAAACTCCGATGCAGCAACATCCATACCGATTTCGATTTCGCCAGTATAGCCAGCCTTTTCAATAGCAGCTTTGATCAAATCCAAACCTAAAAAAACGAAAATTTAAATCTACTTATACATTTAAAAAAAATTCTCTAAACCTTCTTTATTATCCTGAATGTTTGGAGCAAAGCCACCCTCATCTCCAACACTGGTGGCATCCAAACCAAATTTTGCTTTTATCACATTTTTCAAATGATGATAAACTTCTGAGCCCATTCGCATAGCTTGCGAAAATGAAGTAGCGCCTGTCAATTAAATGCAGGTTAAATGATTAAATAGCCATTTTAACAAAATCTTAAAAGTACCTGTAGGGAAGATCATGAACTCCTGCATTGCTAGTTTATTTCCGGCATGACTTCCACCGTTAATCACGTTAAAAGCCGGCACTGGAAGAACAAGTTTACAATTCCCAGCCAATTCTGCAATGTGTTTGTACAAAGGCAACCCCTATAATAAATATGGGTTAATATATATATTATTTGTGAATCAATTGACTTTGATTGTACTTTGTGAGCTGCTCCTGCTTTGCATACGGCCAATGAAACACCCAAAATTGCATTGGCACCAAATTTGGCTAAAAAATTAATTAATCAAATTAACATTGGTTAATCCTAAATCTTATGATTTAAATACATTTGTTCTCAGTTCCATCCAAATTAATCATAAATTCATCAATAGCTTTTTGATTAGTGACATCTAAATTCTAAAAAAGCGAAACTGTGATTATAATAAAACTCTTAATATCGATAAATTAGATGCAGTGTAATATCTATTACATACAATATATGACCTTCGGGTTAAATTAGTAATTTCTTTCAGATAAAAAAATACTTACAGCACCAATCAAAGCCGGTGCAATGTCGTTGTTCACATGACCAACAGCCTTCAGGACACCTGTTGATATAAATAAGATGAAATAAAATCGTTATCGATATAAAAAATGTTGCATCGAACCTTTGCCATGATGTACAACTTTATCACCGTCTCGAAGTTCAAGGGCTTCGTAAATACCGGTCGATGCTCCACTCGGTACAGCGGCTCGGAAAACGCCCTTGTCTGTGGTTAAATCCACTTCTACAGTAGGATTTCCACGGCTGTCGTAAATCTGGCGTGCGTGGATTTTTCTGATTGACATGGTTTTGCTGCAGTAAAATCATTTTGCTATATTAAACACAAGCTATTTGACTTAATAAGGTCGAACAAGGTCACCATGGTTCCTCTATCCAACTGCCCTCCATGATTTAGGTTTGGTTTAGAATTTCTGGGATTTGAGGAAAAGGATTTTAGAAATAGGAAGGATAAAGTTAGGTATTGTTTTGGAATTTAGTACGGGGCAGATGTTATATACTTACTCTGGAAAATTAGAAGTTGATCGTAAAGTAGGATAGAAACGTCTGCTCGAATCGGCAGGAACTGAATGAAGGAAAACCTGTATCTCGTTCTGATTTATCTTGCAGACGACTCGGAAGTGTAAAAAACGGAAATAATCAAATAAAATAATACAGATAGAAAATGTATTTGAGAAATTTAGTAGGTAATTAGAAATTGTAGGTTTGTTATCAATTCGGTTTGTTTATTAAGGTTTTGTTCATGGAAAATAAAATATTTAATTATTTAATTTAAACATCACATTTTCTTATTTTTGGTAACTAATAACTAAAAAGCGCACTCTGCAGGCACGTGATTTAAATGATACTATATTATAATAATACACTTATTACATAATTTTACTGACTAATTGTTTTATGAAAAAAAAAGTTCAAGAAGATTACTAAAACTTATTTTTAATTCTTCATTTGACTCAATGTTCAAATACAATTTCTGTGATGTTAGGGGACATCCATGTATGACGTCCAGAGACAGGGGGTGGGGGGGATTTGGCAAATCTGGACAGAACTGGACAGGGTGAGGGTATTGTGCAGAAGTGGACATTACATTACAGTATTCCTGGCAGCAGCATCACTGATAAACAAAAATATATTTCCCATTCAAAGCTGCAAAACCTCATCATATTTTTATCTATAAACGAGAAGAAAATTATTGTTTCTGTCGCAGCTGATGACGAGCCCAAAAATATAGTTACTTAATCTTAACCAAAAAAGATGGTTCAAATTGCTGCTATTAGAAATATATAGCTGATTCGTTAAAATTTGATTTTGAAAACTGTTATGACATCTACAAAATGTAAATAAAATAAAATTTGAATCAGAACCTTTTATTCTTGTATTTTATTAAGAATTTGGACAGTTTCAGAATTTAGATACCCTTGAACAGGGGAAGGGGGACGGGGGTAAAAAAATCTTAAATTTTTCTGGACATAATTTATGGATGGCCCCTTAATGCTAAACTCTTGACTCTGATTTTTCCGTGCTCTGCTATCTGGCTATTTCTAGGGTAAAAAACACTTGACTTTGTTTTTACGTTTTTCAACTCGTTATAATATTTATTCTACTTATCACTGATTCTAGACAATTATTATATTATCCTTGATTACATTGACTAATTTTCCCATTATGTAATGACTAATTCTATGTAACTGTTATTAACAGAACTAACATACATTATTACATTATTACAATTTACATTATTGGTTAAATAAAGAACTGGTATCAATCAAAGATAACAATGCTTTGAAATATGTTTTATATTGTTAAACTTAAACTTAAAATGCATTTTTTGATGCATTGTGTGTTTGTTTGTAAGTTATAAATTTAACAACATAAAATATATTTCAAAGAGCTGCTAGTTTTAATTGGTGTCAATGCTTTATTTATTCAATAATGTAATTACTTTTTTAAATTTGTAGCAATTGGAGCGATTGAAGTCCGTAGTACCTCCTTGTCCAAATTCCAAATTTCCAAATTTAATATGTCTCAAAGCGCTCTTCGCAGAAGCATAGTAAAAGATATTTATCAAAGTTACTAAATGATTTCTGGCAAGTAATTATCAATTTCAAATTGTGGCATTCATTAAAGATTTTACCAAAATAAATAGAAAATAAATTATTTGAAATAGTAATAATTTTATTCCCATCTTTATTGGTTAACACTAAATTCATTTAAATTTCAGTCATCAACATCTTTAATAACTAAATTGTTACATTGCTTTGTAGCCTTTTTTTGGCATCTTTTGATGAAATTGCACTATTAGTGTGATGGTGATTTTTTTCCAAGGCTATTTGAATCACTAAAACCTGGTAAAAACCCAAAGATAAATTATCTGACTTTTTTCGTTTCTCAAAACAAGTGACAGGATTTTATTAAGAAATCAATTAAAACAATTAATACTTATTTACAATCAAATTAATTCCCATTTATACAATTACTAATAAATAATATTTACACTAACAAATCAAACAGGTTCAGATCACCATCACCAATAGATAGCAACTTTGTCAGGATACGGAGCCATGCAAAACTCCATCTTAAACTAAGCTAAAACTAAAGACACTACTTCCGACACAACTTCCAAGCATCAAATGGTTGTCATTAACGGGATGAATTCATTCTGTTCGGATTGAACCGTTTCCATGCGATTGCATGTAACAAGTTTGACTCACTGAAATACAAAAGGAAGCAACCTCACAATCTCGGGGACAACAGTCATCGGTAGGTATAGAGTTGTACCTCTCATCGCCCAGGGCACATTGTAAAAGCAAAAAATGCCAAATGGGTGCTTCATAGTGCTAGTAAGGATAAATAGGAATAAATAGCACCTTTTCAAGCAAAAAGGTGCCATAAAGGTGCCCACACCTCTTTGAAAGTGCCTTTCTCTTTTTGAGGGTACCATTGTCTCTCCAAGAGTGCCATTTTTTCATCCAAGGATGCCATTTTATCATCCAAAGGTGATCATATCTTTTAAGCTTGCCAGTTTTACCTATTGATATATTTCCAAACTATCATCATATGCATTTCTTTAAACATAATATAAAGCAAAATACTGGTCATAATAGATTATTATTTTAATATGTAAGCAATGTTTTTATGTGACAATTTTCCTTGTGCATGGAAATTTTTATCTTATAAATGATTTACTACACATTTAAAGAAGTAGATATCTAAATGATCCAAACTTAAGAATAACTTGAGATTTATTCATTAACATTTTGATCAAGATAAGGATTTACTTGAAAACATTTTACATATTTACAATGATTCCAATGGATTGGAATCTTGCTATGAGCAAACAATGAATATAATAAGTCAAGGTGGGTTCATTGTAAATAAGCAGTTTAGTGGTCTAGTGGTTAGCACGGTTGCCTCCAGACACGAAGTAGGCAAGTTCAATTCCCAGCTGAGATTGGTGGTTTTTTCAAGTGAGTGGCAGTCCTTTGGAAGGAACTCAAAGTCATTGGTTCCATGTTTGGAAGAATTTTCTTGCATGATAAAAACTCAGTGTAGAGCACACCCCCTGGTGTCAGTGTTTTGCCACATAATAGAAATGTGGGCGGCATTAAATAGTCCTGCTTGGTTTATAAGCAAAGAAAACCAACCAACTATTAAAATTAAGTGATTTACAATGTTCAATTATTTTTTTGCAATTTTTTAAGTGAATTAAAGCACCCAATAAAGATAGGTGGATTAATGCACCAAATAAAGATTGACGTGATCTCGAGGGGGTCACCGAATTACTTCGATGACCTCTAGGAGATTCACGAATTAATATTCTCGAAGTTACCAACGACCTACTTCCCTTCCTTTGTTCTAGTAGATCCGCATTCCGCTAAGACTTAAGTCTGACCCGGATACTTGTGACGGTTCTTACTGCACTGTCGGCTAGGCACGGTCCCTAGTACGACAGATTCATAAGCGCCGCCACTTGTGAATAAATGAGAACAGACGTGTGACCATTTGTGTGTGCGGGCCTTTATTATATATTGGCCGCAACGCACCTCACCGTCTCGTTCCCATCTACTCTCTCGGTTCGCCGGCTCCGTGACGGTAGCCGAAGCTACC
>JAQFZU010000843.1:0-18433 GCA_034696185.1 Henia vesuviana | reverse complement strand
AATGCAAAAATACGAAAAAATTAAAAATTCACATTTTTGCGATTCGCCGAAAGATAATGGAAAATCATTAAAAACTGATTGAAAAGTATAAAATACATTTCGATGTTGACTTTAAAATAAACATTAAAGAATAAAATATAAAAAAAATAATTACCAGCTTCAATTTGCTTGTCCCGTCCAAATTTCTGCAAAACCTCCAAATAGAGTATACCGTAAGCCATATGCAGTCCATGACATATGATCAAGACGTAACTCGCACATACCGTAATTACCCACCCCCAACCGGCTTCTGGATAATAATGTTGCCGAATAGTGGCACTTTTCTTATTGCCATCCACTTTGTTGTTACGATCCACATTTGATGCAGTCTCGGCGGGTGGCCGGTCGCGGTCGGCAATGAGCAAATCGTCTCTCCACTTATTACCGCTCAGAGACAAAAGGCAATGTTCGAAAGCTGGTAACGACTGCGACCGAAGCAATTTCGCTCGGCTACTTGCAACCGCTGCCTCCATTGAGGGAGGCTTTCCAATACTAGCGAGTCAAGAGTAAAACAGTAACAAGACAGCATGGCTTCATACCCACACAGTAGCGACGTCTAGTTGAGCTTTGAGTAAAGCTTCGATCACGAGCGAATACAATGTCGTGTTTGTCAGTTTAATTAAACGCGATTACGAGTCATGGTGTTGAAACGAGCATCTAAAAATAAATTTGCAAATTCAACGAAGTGTTAAAAATGGTGTCAAATGGGAATTTTTTTTTTTGGGTATTTAAAATTAGCGCCAAATTTATTTGATAATTTCATTGCTTGGGGAATTGTGGGAATTATGATTGGTTGATTTTTTTAAAGGGTTTTTAACATTAATATTTACAAGAAAAATTAAAAATTAATTTTTAAAATTGTTTTTGTTGATTTTTTTTTAAAAATATTTGAATGAATCAACAGTTGATTAATATTAAAACTAAACAATGAAAAATAATTAAAGTTTAAACTTTGGTCTTTGAAATGGTAACAAGAATTGTATAATTTGAACATAAATGAATGTTATTGTTTCTTGATATGATTTATAAAAATCAGCACTTCATTATGGTCAAAATAAATGGCCTACATTTTACTGTAGGTCACTATACAACAATTTTTTCTTCTAGGAAAAACATGAATACTTCATAAAATAAAAATTAATTTCAAAAAAAAATGTTATACTTACCATGAGAAAAACAGTTTTGAAAATGTTGGTGTTTCCACTGAAAGTTTGAAAAAAAAAATTCTTGAGAATTATGAAGTCACAGTTTATATTGCAGATGTTTTGGATATGATCAACTAGGAATTTGGGTAGGAAGAAAACAAGGTTGTTGAACCAATTCTTGCAGCCACTCATACAACTTGCATACATTTGAATGTTTATTGCTTAGTGGTTCCTGGAAAGAGCCCTAAAGGGTAACACCTTTAAAAAAAAAATATTAACAAACAAACCTCTATCTTTGCACACACCTTTTATTGTTTTTCTGACATAAATGAGTTGTGCAAACATTTCTCACATACATTTTTAAAAATATAATTTAAAAAAATAATCCACAAACTCCCAACAGTGACACTAGATGGCACTTATAATCAAATTAAGTATTTCCATTTTAGTTTATGAAACAAAATTTGGGTTAAGAATTTTATAAATAATTTTTTTTTTAAATTATTATTTACAATTCAATTATAAATAAATTATTTCATCAATTAATTCTAATCATTAAATTTACCAAATATTTTTAAATAAATTAAAAAATCTAGAATTTTATTATTGACCATTAATTCAGTCATACAATCGAGTATGTACTTGATGAGTTTGCGATTTCCATCAAATGAGCTCTTAAGACGACCTGAATAAGAAGCGCAACATCCAGATGCAGGGCGCGTGGACGGCCACGTGTCTACGACCCTCTAAGAAGCAGCTGTAACCCCGCCTTCGCCAAAACCCTATATATTCTATTCCCAACCACATCCACTCGAAAATGTAGTTGTGGACATACACACACCGAGTGGACTCTTCAAACTTTTTTGTTATGAATATTTTAATACGATCGCAAATCCAGATAAATATTAATAATAGCCAAGTATATCAACCGACGACCCAAATTCAAATTTCCTTTTAAAAAAAAAATAATTCCCAACAATTTCAAGCCACCATTTAAATTTCCAACCCCTAAAACAATAATCAAAGGCCGATACCCATTGTTTATGTTGTTTACGAATGGGTCACCAAACCCTGACACGTTTAATTCGACCGTTGACAACTTTATGACCAGCGTTTAACTACAGGGTTCTCTTAGTACCGAACCCTATATTTAAAGTTGAACTAAATTCCAAATTGGGGCACCAAAATGTATTCCCATCTCGAAACACCAGAAAAGATGATTTAAACGTAAATTTCTATCGTTTAAATGAGAATAAATGTCGTAGTAACTCAATCTCACACCCCATGTTTGAACTGCAATAAGTGAATGGGGCAGTGAAATGCTAATTATTCCCCAGTGGCACCCGCAAATCTGAGGTCACTAAACAAACAATGAGTTTTAGTGGACAATTGGAAAAAGTAAATCCATCATGTTTCAAGTGGACAATGGTCAGTCGATTGAAATGGCAATTTCCCGAATTTGCATTTGCCTCTAGTATAAATCAAAGCATCTCTGAGACAGACATCTGCTGAGGTAATAAGCAAATGCTATAATTAAGATACTAAGCCTAAAACCATTGTTTTGATTAACCGAAATTACAAAATAGCAAATTTGGGAAATAAATTTCCTTGATTGATTGTCATGTTAAGGATGTTGGCAATTGTAAGTCAGCAAATTACAGCATTTTATGATCACTGCCTTCAGCCTGTTACACCCATTATAATAGATTATACTCTTTGCAACTGCCAATGGCAATTCTTAGTTAATTTTCTGAGATTCCAGTAGCAATGACTGGGAGCTTGAAATTACCTATTCCCACACCTCTAAAGTCATTTAAAAATTAAATTTTAAAAAATTGTTAAAATATCTTAAATTTATTTTTGATGATTTAAATTTTTTTTTCTTGTTTTGAGTGATTGGAATAAAGATTAATCGGTGATCTGTGTATAGATTGACAATAGATGTTTGAGAATCACGCGTAGCCACACTTTCCCATCGTAGGTGGGCGTCGTGAGAAGAGGAAAATCTCGTGTGAAATTCGTATTAAAAGTCATCAGAGCTTAACATCTGCCGTTTTATGTACACACTCGACAAACAAATGAAATACACGAATCAAAATTTTAAAAATATTAAAAAAATTTACCAAAGTGAATAAAAGCGAGAAATAAATGAAAAAATATTTTAAATTAAATTAAAATAATAATAAATAAAATAAATTGAAATTTGCATTTTTTTTTTATTTCTAACTGATTATTATTAGGTTACCCATACAATGTTTTTCAATAGTTCCCCCATAGCGTTTCCTTTTAACACACATCACTCAGGTAAGTTCCCTAAAAGTTCCCACAGTCGATACTATGCATTGCACTCCCCCTTCCTCCTATTTTCACCTCCCCGCACTGGGCATGCGTGATGCCTGCAATCCCTCCTCCGCCCACCCTTCCCCCAGACACGAGCAGATTCACCTGGCATTGGCATTGCTACAGCTTTTAACGTGGAATAAAAATCATTGGACCGGTTAAAAATAATTTTTTTTGTATAAATTTAACAAATGAAAAAAAAAATTATTTAAAAAAAATAAGAATAAAAAAAATAAATAAATGAAAAAATGTTTGCGTAAATACGTTTGAGTGAAGTTTGAAAACGACGAAGAATATCACTTGTATCTACAATGACGCAATAGATCAAGAGGGTTGAGTGGAGGATGAGGGAGACCTGTTCACACGGTCCCACCTTCCCCTTCCCAACCACAGTTCCCACGACCTGCTACACTGGTGCTTATGCAACTCACAAATTAAATGATTATTTCACATTTTTAAAATAATTTTTACCAAATTTCTTATCTCATTAACATCGTATTTACCCATGTTAAATATTTCCATTTTTTTTTAAATTTAAATTTAAATTCCCAAAAATAAAATATTAAAAATATTGAAATTCTTATTAAATCCATAATAATTTTTTTTTAAAATTTTTAGCAAAAATTTAAATTTAAATAAGCAAACTGGTTGCGATTTGAGTTTAGTGTTTGGTTCCCGTTAAGTTGAAAGGCTGAGGGGGTGATGGGAGGAGCAATAATTACTCGAGCGGTGGGTCGGCGTGTGTCCGCACGCTCGCCTCCCATGGGAACGGCGTCGCTCCCGATTTAGAGGGCGAACGCTGAACGCTCGCTCCTCATTCACGGAGGGACTGCCAACCAACGTACACGCACGAGACCGTGCACGTGGCCATGAAGCGCAACCTCAGCGACAGCGAAGTGGATGACTTCGACGACGATTCTAAAGGGTCAGTTTCCGAAACAAATTTTGCGGTCGATTCGACAGGTTAACGACGTTTTTAACTTTTATTAACTATGCATTTCTTACACGCAGACCGACTAATAACGGAGTCGAGAGTTGCCAAATGCTAAATCGCAAGAAAAGGAGAGGGGTAAGTGACATTTAAATCTCTCTAAAAATTACTTCCAATACGAAATTCAATGAAAAATAATTCACCAAATTTTGAATTTTTAAAAATAATTAGAAAAATGCGATTTTCGATAATTACCATTGCAATGTTGTATTTTGTAGTTGATTGAAAAACGGCGTCGAGACAGAATTAACAGTAGTTTAACCGAGTTAAGACGATTGGTACCAACAGCATTCGAAAAACAGGTAAATTTACATTCTTTACAAATAATTCAAAAATTCCCTTTCAATCCTTCCGCACTCGCACACCTGTAACGATCCACAATTGCATGTTGCATATTATGATATTGAATTACTTTTTCATTAATTAGCACAACAATAGCGACCTTCTTCTTGATGTGAGAAGTCTTCTCTCTCCACAGGGTTCAGCCAAACTCGAAAAAGCCGAGATTTTACAGATGACTGTTGACCATTTAAAAATGTTGCACGCCAAAGGTAAGAAATTGTTTTCTAAAAATAAAATTTTAATTAAAATAATAAATTTTATAATTTTTAATAAGAAAAGATTTTTTTAAATGTAATTAATGTTTTAATTATGTATAAAAAAAAAGGTTTAGAGGGATCGCTTAAGGCTAAGCCACGTGCTGTAAACCTTTCAAGGGCATTTTACGATGCCGGAACCAATACAATTCCCACGGTCAAATTCAGCCAAGGCTGCATTTTTGCCGCCAGGGTTTTGCCGGGGTCTCGAGGGGTTTTATTTTAAAGATGGGTTGATGTAAAGTGCTGCTTTCCAAAAATCTGTGGGAAATTTTTTGTTTAAGATTTATTTGACGGGTTTAGAAAATTGCATTTTCCCGTTATCGAAAACTGAGTGGCAACTCATGATTAAACCGTTAAACAATTCCTTTTTTGTTAAAAGTCTGCAAAAACAACTTTTTTTTTTTTTTTCTTAATGGGGGAAATGTTTGCTTTGCTTTGCAAAAAGATAATAAACCAAAAGCAAAAAAATAACTACCAAACAAATTTGAATACAAAATTTGGTTATACGTATTTGTAAGCATTGAAATAGGAAATTCAATTCATGGTGCACAATTGCATACAGAGAGTGGATTACATAAAAATTGCAAAATAATGTAATTCCCTGAAAGAGAAAATCCTTTTTCCTATATAAATTTCATTTGCAAAAGAATTGCGAAATTTTCTCATTTTGTTGATTATTTTAGTCGAGTACTAAAACCCATGTACAATTAATCTAATTATAGGGTTAGACGCACTCGCCTATGACCCCCATAAATATGCCATGGATTACCACAGTGTCGGATTCCGGGAATGCGCTGCCGAAGTCGCTCGTTACTTGGTCACAATGGAAGGAATGGACGTGCAAGATCCACTCCGACTTCGACTCATGTCTCACCTCCAATGCTACTCGGCTCAACGTGAATTGGCAACCAAACCACCTCATTCCAGTTGGATGCCACCATTCAACCCCACGCCACAATACACAAACCCCTTCCCCCACATGTCCGATCAATCGCCATCTCACCTCGTGCCCTGTTCCGAACCCAGGGGTCACCACCCGGTCAATGGAGACGACATGAATCACATGCGAATGGTTCCTTCGGGTGCGATGTTTACCCCCACTCAACCCCCTTCGTCCGCAAATGTAGGGATGAATTCGACGCAACAAATGTCGACCGCTTCGCAATACCCCGTTAATTTAAACATCAGTACACATTGTTTTTCATCGGCATCGCAAACGAGTCACAGTTCGAGTGCTACGACGGGTCAAACGGGGTCTCAGGTCAAGCCCTACAGACCTTGGGGCTCGGAAATTGCTTATTGACAATTAACGAACCATTAGTTAACTTAACTAATGGTTAGTTAATTAATTGTGGATTTTCTTTGGACAAATCAAAACAGCAATATTAGATAAGAATATAATGTAAATATAATTTTGATAAAAAAAATATCGATAATTTTATGCAAATTTTTATGTAAATTCGAATAAATTTGTAAATTTGGTATTTGCAATATTTTTATAGCGGATGAAAATAAAGTGGAGGGATTTTAGTTTTTATTTTAAATAATCAATTTAATTTATTATAATCACAATTTCCAATCTGATTTAATCTGAAATTTTTCAAGTAATTGCTGAAATTCTTCTTTTTGCACTGAAAAAAGGTTATAAAAATTATAAATTACATCAAATTGATTAAATTAAGGTCTTTGTACCTGGTGTACACGATTTATATTTTTTAAACAATTCTTTCCTGTGATAATCAACGAGAAACTTATTACAAGATCGAATTGTGCCTCCCAAATGCAATAAACGTAACGACACTGGTTTATTTCCAATGTTCGATACTAATGGTAACGACGTTGATACGAATGTGTGTGATTTTCTCGAACTTCGCAGGATGACAATTCTTGTTTCTGGATTTACATATTTAGCTTAAAATAACAATAAAATTATATTAATCAAATTTTAATTAGATATATCAAAATCTACCTTTAAAACCTTTCGTTATAGCTGCCACACCAAAATCCCCATGTAAAGTTTCTATCGCTTCTAATACCGAATGGTAAATATTACTACTTGTCACTGGAATTGGTTTTGCACATGCTTGAATCGATGGAAATCCATTAGGGATTAGTTCGATTAAGAAATACCTTTGTAAAAAAAAATTATTATTATTAACACGTTATTGTGTTAAAGTTTGTTATATTCACCTGTATTTTACGCGGACCATATTCTTACGTTATATCAGAAGTTAAATGTTGTTTTAGGCGCCATTACAATAGTATTGCGCCCTCTGTTAATGGTTTTGAAATAAGCAAATTTAAATTAGTCTTTAAATTAATGTTGAAATTTAAATACTTTACAAAACATCAATTTTATACACTCACAATCAATTTACAATTCACTTGCAATAATTTAATAATTTTATATAAAATATTTAACATTTGTAAGAAATGACATGGAATTTACTGTTTAACCCACAATCGATTCGAATAAATCCAACAACCGTTTAATTTCCTTTCTGCAAAATATAAATAAATGTAATTGCATATCAAATAGACTTTAACAACTCGAAAATACATTTGATCAGCTAATCGATACATTGGTCGCATCGTATTCCCCAATTCCTCGCATTTCGCCATCAATTGATACATCGACTACAAATTCAATAAAAACTATAATAGAATTTTAAAAAATTAACTTTTTTATTCAATAATCGAACCTTAATACTAATATCAGTCGCATCACAAGTCTTACAAACACAATCCCTATACGCATCAGTACAATCAACCGTTAACGACGACATCTAAAAACACAAAAATTAATTATTTAAATTTAAAAAAAGTTTAAAACATAATTTTAAAATTTATTTTACGCTATGTAAAGTCCCAGATAAATTCTCCAACATATTATCGACATTTGAAGCGATGCTTCTCGCTTGAATTTCTAAATTCGATATGACAGAAGGGTCGATTGGCGGTATCAAAGGCGTTAACGCTTGTTTATATAAACTCGGTGTTGACGATGCCGAAATCCCGGGCGTTTCTATAAAAGAAATGGAAAATTAAATAAATAATTTACAGAATATAATTAGTTTCTTTACCTCGTTTACTTAAAGGACTCCCCATTTTAATTTTCTCATGCAAATTCTCGACAACGAACATTACCATATCGCCATCTTTGGTTACAGTTCCAGGGAGGTCGCCTAAAGCGCTGTGAACCGACTTGTCATCGGTGATTGCACTGCTTAACGATGAAATTGATCTCGTACAGTCACTACTAGTCAAACTTTGAGTTTTAACCAAATCTAAACTATTTGGCCGAATATTTTCTTCACTTTCGGTCACTTCTTCGTCTTCGTTACTATCGTTACTTAAATTGCTCACTTCTTCCTCAGTATCTGCGTGCATATCTTCGTCTCTTGTACCTTAAATAAAAGATATTTAAAAATTTTTATTTTTATCAATTTTTAAGAATGAAATCAAAAATGTCAATTTCTAGCTCAGTTGTGAATGTTAATTCACAACTCAACTGGAATTAGTAATTTTGTTATTATTAACCATCATCCTCTTCGTCCATTGAAATTTCCCTATACGATCCCATCAGCCCATTCATTTGATCGTCGCTGTCATCTAAGTCTATTGTATCCGAATGCGCAGGCGCGGGCCACGAATAAACGGCCGTAGCCGCTTGTGCATAAGTATCTCTGCCAGATGAGTCTTCGGATAGTGATACCATTCCTTCGGTACTACTGGTCATTTTCTCGATGCTTCCCTCGGTGCATAATTCGGATTCGGTCGTATCATCATCGAGGATCGATCTCAGTGGTCTATCGGCATTGCCACATGCCCCGTGCTCATCGTTCGCTACGGCTTCTTCCGTGTCGCTCGATTGACGGATTTGTTGTTGTGGTGGTGAAAGCGATTCGCTTTTATCGTCCATTACGATAAATTGCTTAAATTGTTGTTCCGCAATGCGAAAATAAAAATCTACATTTTTAAGCGGCCGAATCTCGACCTGGCGACGAAAGATCGAACTTCGTAGATAAATATTGACATTTGCTATTATAATGCCATCTGATGGGAAAATTAGAAAAGTGGGAAGATTTAAATTCATTTTTAGATTTGATTTTAAAGTTGGATTTGTAAAAGATGAGTAAATATGTCTTGGTAAAGTTGTAAATTTGTTTTTGGTCAAGCGATTTTTGAATTTGCCGCTAATTACTTTAGTAAACAAATAAATATTGGCGTCAGATGGCAGTTAATTGGATCCGTTTCTCACAGCTTTACCGTTTCCAAGAACCGAATGTAAACGCAAAGGAAAAAGTATACAAAACCTTCATTTCAGCTTGACAGTTATTTATAAGACAACTAAAGATTAGTGAACACCAAAAATGAGTCCCATAGCTGAAAACCAGGTTAAATTTTAAAAGCAATTGTGTTTGTTTGAATTCTTGTTTATCGGTTGCCATGGCAACAGCGCATAACTAAAAAAATGCCTCTTGTTTTCCAATAGACAATCAATACAAATAAAGAGAAAAGCACCGCAATTATTTTCAACGCAACTAAAGGTGAAATTCTAACCACTAATGAAGGTTTAAAATCTTTGCAAAGAAATTTAAAATCTCATTGGAAAGTTTCAAAGTAAGTGTATTTAAATTATCCCATTAACTCTCTTTATAAAATTAAAATTTTAAAAAAATTATATGGCAATTAATAGCAATAAAGAAGAAATATCACTCGAAATTCTAAACCAAGCACGTGTATTTGTTTTTGGAGGACCACGTGAAAAATTCACAGAACATGAGGTAAAATAATTTCAATAAATAATTTTAGGATCAAAATTTAATGAGAATTTCTTAAATTTTCCAGTTCAACTGCATGACCCAATACATGAACTCAGGAGGAAGTATTCTTGTATTGATGGGCGAAGGTGGCGAGAAAAAATTCAAAACAAATATAAATTTTTTCCTAGAAGAATTTGGAATTATGGTTAACAGTGGTACATAAACATTTAATTCATTAAATCAATCGCAATTTTCATAATTATATATAAAAATTACAGATTCTGTTATTCGAGCCGTTTACTACAAATACTTCCATCCCAAAGAATGTCTAGTGTCAAATGGGATCCTCAACAGATCAATAAGTAAAGCGGCTGGTAAAGCAATTCCAGGACTCGTTAATGACGAAAGCAACGACTCAAAGTATGAATTAAAACATTATCAACTGAAATATGTAATGGAATTAATAATTTAAATAAATTTAAGGGCTTTATCGTTTCTTTACCCTTTCGGTGCGACATTAAATGTGGCCAAACCAGCCATTGCTGTGCTTTCTACTGGAAGTATCGCGATACCTCGCGATCGACCTGTTTGCGCTTTCTATACTAATCCAGTAAACGATTTAAAATACATTTAAAATTGAATTTTATTTGAATTTATGATTTTTTTGCAGAAAACCGGTGGGAAATTAGCAGTTATCGGTTCGGGGTTGATGTTAAGCGATTTGTATATAGATAAAGAAGAAAATAATAAGATTAGAGATGTTTTGTTCCAATTTCTAACGGGTACTGATCTCAAGTTGAACGAAATCGATGCAGATTCACCCGAAATCACCGATTATCGGACCATTCCCGATATTGCGAAATTGGCCGAAAATGTTCGAGTTTGTTTGCAGGAAAGTGATGAGATTCCTACTGATTACACTAAGTTATTTGACTGTAAATTGTTTCAAATTGATATGAAAGTTGTACCGAATGCTATTAAGTGAGTGGGAATTATTAATTTTTATTTTATTTTAATTAAAAAAATGTTTTTAAAGGGCATTTGAGCAACTTTCGATTAAACACGAACCACTTCGACTCATAACCCCGCAATTTGAAGCGCCGTTTCCACCTTTGCAACCGGCGGTAAAACTTATCTGGTGATACTAAATTTAAATTTTTTACATTGTTTTATGCCTTTTTAGGTATTTCAACCAGTGTTTCAAGAACTTCCAAATCCATTTTTGGAGCTTTTTGATTTGGACGAAGCTTTTTCATCCGAAAGAGCGCGATTGGCTCAAGTGACCAACAAATGCAACGAAGATGATTTGGAATATTACGTTCGTGAATGCGGCGATATTTTGTCCGTAACACCACGATTACCTTTAACCAATCGTAGTGCAAAACACATTTTGGAATTTGTTCTGGCACAAGTGGTCGAATTTAAGAAACTTAATCAGGATAACGAAGCCGATGCTGGTGCTGAAGAAGGTTGAATTGAATTTTAATTATTGTTTTAACTTGGAATTATATCATTATATTTTTAAATTAAGTTTTTCTCTTTATTTTTGAATATATTAAAAAAAATCAAAATATATTGAAATCTGGTTTAAATATTTTCTTATTAAAATTCTCACTTCTATAAAAATGATTAAAATGGCTTTTAGAAATCATAAAACAATAATAATAAATAAAAGTCAACAATTTTCATGTAACTGCTCTTATAATTACAACAATAAGTTATTAACACATTGTTTATCATCATCATTAGAGAGAAGCAAAAGCTCCGTTCAATATTCACAATGCCTTTTGTTTCAAAATTCTTTAGTCATTTATTTATTTGAGTTATTTAATTGCTAAAGTTTGGCTAATTTTTATCTCATTAAATTACTATGTACATATAAAAGAGAAATACAAGAAAAAATATTTATAAACTAAAATTTAAAGGTAAGATTCAACAATAAAATTTAACAAATTTAAGCCTAATTTCATATATTTACATATGATATAGTTAAATAACCGTTTATAAAAATATTCTTGGACTAATCGTCGTCATCAAGAATGTCTAAACAAACAAATCAGACTCGTAAAAAGGCAAAGAAAACGAGTCGAAAAAAATGTACAAAACCTACTAAAGCCAAAGTAAATAATTTCAAGGCTCGTAATAAAGGCTCCAAGACACTTATCTCGTCCCACAGAAAAGCGCAAGTGCAGTCTTCAGCTAAAGTTTCAGTAAATTATTTAATTTGTTCATAAATTTTGAAATTTATACTAAAAAAATTTTAATCGTCAATTTTGCACTTAGCAGTTACCATCGATATTTAAGGGAATAATTAAAGGTGTTAAAAAATCCGTTAAAAAAGTCGTATCGCCCGTATCGACCGCTCAATCCTCGCAGAATTCGCTGGAAAGTCATAGCATGGCTAATAAGTGTAAATCACCAACGAAGAAACGTCTTTCAGCACTTACACCGTGTCAATTAGCAAATGAGAAAAGGGTAAATTTGAGGTTTAGTTGTCAAGGTAAATATAAAGTTATTTATTATAGAAAAAGCCAATGGCTCAAGATTGTCCATCGACTGGATGGTCAACGCAAGCGAATGCCAACAGCCGACCGAATACGTTGAGTAAAGAATACATGGCATTGAAAAAGATATTCGATCCAAAACCGAAGACAAAAACTGAGAAAAAAAAAAAAAAAGCTCGCATTAAGGTGCCGGCTAAGAGTAATAAGAATCCTAAGAAAAAAGAAAAAAAGATACTGGATCTAAGGGTAAATTTTAACAGAAGTATGAAAACCTCTAGTTCAATCCTACGGGCAATAAGTCGCGACTAACACTTATGGGTCTATAAATGATAGTACTAATAAATAGCATTGAAATGTTATAATGCCATAAAACTTCCATTTTTCTCTTTGCTTGCCTCTGCACATCCAGTTAATGACAATTGTGGTCATAGTTTGCTGTGCAGTGGAATGGGTTTATTAATGCTTTTTTGTTATCAACTCGCTCAGAAATAAAGGGTTTAAAGTGGGTTTTGACAAGTCTATAGCCATTTATACCTTATATTTCTGAGAATGAAATATCTAAGTATTTCTTTCAACCCTTTGTTTCTGAATGTGTCCAATCAATTGCAGCAAGCGTTAAAAAACCATTCAACACAAAACGGTTATAAATCACCAGTCAGTGCCAAAGCATCAATGGCAGCATGGTATCGAGAAACGGATGCTCAGAAACGGAAAATAAAATCACACAATGAGAGAGAAAAGGCCCGAGGTAGAGGTTTGCCATTGGTTCCAGTTGTCCTGAAGAAAGGGACAACTCCCAGCAAGACTTCTTCGCCTAAGAACTTGCCGAAGAATCGGCCGGCAGATCTGACCGGCAATACGAAAACAGTTTTGCAGAACGTGGTTGCGGCAAAGACAAAAGAACTGAAAGATATAAAGAAGACCCCAGATAAAATTTCAGGGACACCACAGGGTAAGCAAAGTGACAAGAAATGTCAAATTCCGACCATACAATTGCAAGCACAAGCATTGAATAAGCAAAACATTGCCAAACAAAGTACGATACCACCAGCACCAGCGACCGGTGCTGTTCAGCGGCCAAAGAGTGCTGCTTTAATTCAAGGACAGCAACAACAAAATACTCAGCAGCAGCAACAACAACCTCAGAAACGTGTTTTGGGCCTATTGCAGTATATAAGGGATGGTAAACGACCACAGTCTCAAGTGCCGCAATTACAATCGTCTCAGACTCCCAGAACAAAATGGTGGCAATGGCAAATCACGAAGCCGCAAATAACTCAAGCGAGACGTGCGAAACTCCAGCAGTCGCAGCTTGTCCTAGGTACCCAGCAATCGCAGCAACGAAAAGTAAAAATGGACATTCCAATTACACAGAAAGATCAAAAGAAGGTAAAAACTAAACATTAAGACAAACCATAATTAAAATCTAACCAATAGATTATCCATTCGAAAATATTCCTGGCTGCTTCTTCTTTTAAACATTAACTAATTTTATGCAAGCAATATTGTCTTAGGTCACCATTAGCCTACACAATTGTCTATCAATACTATTTGCTTGCAAATAAAATTTCGTTTCATGTCGTAGGCACTTCGCGACAGGAAAAAATTTGAAAAGCAACAGCATTTGGACCAAGGTGTACGAGCATACGTGGCTTATTTACATAAGCAAAAAGACGGTCGAGACAAAAGAGGATTGCCCGTACCAGTTCGATATAATAGAGTTATACATGATTTAAGTTAATATCACACGTTTTATTGTATTGCAGAAACCAATGGTACCAAGACCACGCGGCCGACGACCCAAACCCCAACCGCCGCCGCAAATGCTACAGCCGAGACGTAAAGCTCAAGGCGGTGCCAGTTCAGCCTATTGTGGTATAAAACCACGAAGGAAATATACTAAGGCTGCGTTTATTAATTTCGCTTCACGGAGGATTGATTTATGATTTGGAAATATTTCTTTACAGTTTATTGTCCATTGAAGAAGAAAATATAAGAGACTGCACTTCGTATATATTTGTTTGTATTTTTTGTTTTAAATTCGAAGAATCGTCTCCCAAGTCTTGTTACAAAATAATGGAAATTAAAAAAATTATTTTATGCTGTTTAGTTCTTTGTTTTCTATTAATTACTTGCAAATTGATTTTTTTTTAATTTTACTCTTTTTATTGTTGTTTTATCTATAATTCGTTCTCAAATGCGGGAATTACATAAGGTATTTTCTTTTAAGTTTTAAAATCGTCTTCTGTCGAATTAAGAGATTATTAATTAAATTTTATGGAATTAATTTTCTTACATATTTTATGTGTCCATTCCGTTTTTTATTGTAAGTTTCATCCAGCTGAATATCTTGGTACGTATTTTTCGAGAAATCGGTGTCTGATGATGGTGAGGCAGTGGTAGAAAGTCATGATGGTCAACCAAATCTGTTATTAATAATAATAAAATATTAATTTTTATTTTAATTTCAATTTTACTTTAGTCATTTCGCCGAGGAAAATTAATAAAATGATCTCTCTCTCATCCAAAACAATTTTAGAGTAACCCCAGTCTGGGCATGGAATGAAGTAAGGCATGATGTGTTGTCCTTAAAAACTTTTCAATTCTTATTCATTTTTTCTAAATTTTTCAAATTTTTTTTTTGGAATTTTTAAATAATTTCAAATGAAATGTCCGTGAGTTTTGTCTCCGCAATTTCCAGGATTGCAAGTGCAAGCAATCAAAACCATTACGTATAAAGCGAGGAAAAGATTTTCAATCCAAATCCAATTATTCATGTTTCAGTTAACTTGGAAATTTGAAATAGTAAAAATAAACGGATTTAAATTTCTAAATTCAAATTAATTTTTTACGAAATGGACGATTTTTATATGGAATGAGTATGTGTTCCCTTATAAAAAAAAAAGTGATTGTTTCTCACAACTTCTCACATCGCCACCAAAAGGCAAAAATTAGTAATAAAAACGCTTTAAAGAAAATCCTTCGCACATAAAAAAAAGATTTAAAAAATGACTCCGCGTGTGAACCTCGATTATTTCGTTTGTTTGTTTTTATAATTTCAAATTGACATTTTTGTTCTTCTTTCTTACTATTAATTTCGTATTTTTGGCCTAAACTACCGTGAATTTCACGGCATGTTATAATCACGACTCGTATCGTTTTGCTGGCATTAACTTTGCCTTCGTTTAAGACCCTCGATGAGCTCTCCATACGCAACACAAAAATAACAACTTAAAAGTAAAAAAAATTAGCTAAGTTTAAGTAATATATTTAACAGGGATGTCATCGTACTATAATGCTCCGAGGGCAATGAATGTCGGCGGAATGGATTTATTAAATTTTCTGGACATCCGCGATAAAGGTAACAATAACAAACACTCGTTATAATTACTAAATTTGATTATTATCTCTAGAAGGCGATCCAACGAGCATGTATGACGACCTTAAGGAACCGAAACATGGGTTGGACAGCTGTTGTCGCGAGGGTGGAGATGTTGATGATATGGGCGATTTAGTACGCAAAGAAAGTCGTATCCCAGTCGCGATTCGACGTCTACGATCTCGTACTGATCGCAGTAATTCTCTCATGCCTATGCAGGATGGGCAAATGACGGCGCACACACCTGGCATGGCCGGACCAGACAGTAAATTTTTATAATTTTGAATTCCACAAGTTTTCAAATTTTACCCATTTATCAATTCTGAAATTTTAATTTTCAAGAGATAAATAAGGTCTTTTATAGGCAAACTGGACGAATGGCAAGGAACGTGGAGTTCGGCTTTGGCTGCTGGAGACAAAGACAACGACAACGGGAAAAAAATGAATCGAATGCACCGACGTAAACCAACACCCGTAAACCAATTAACGTTACCCTCAGGAGGGAATAATCAAGTAGTTCGCGGTATGAATGGTTCCGGGAATGGGAGCAACAGTCAACAATTCATGTGTCCCAAATGCGGCCGATCGTGCGTGATGATCAATCGCGATGGTGTCTACGTCGCTTTCTCCGTCGGGGTAACGCCGTTAGTTTTACTTTGCCTTTTCTTCGTTTGTGTTTTGTTCGGTTGGTTGGGACTCGGTTATGGAGTTGGGCCTGCGGTGCTTCGTCGTTTACGCCATCCGGCACCCGAAAGACAACGGCCTCGTGGTGGTTGGATTGGCAGATTGTTTACTAAAGAACAACATTATTAATTTTGTTTCTTTTTATTTATTATTTAATTTCAAAGTCGTAATAAGTAATTTTTTTATTTTTTTATTTTTTATTTTCTCGTTTACTTCTTGTCCGCACAACGAATAAATCGAAATAAAAACTTGAGAATGTTCGATTTGCTAATTTTGATTATAATAAATTAAGTTAAGTAATCACGTGTACATTAAGTCGATTATAAGTCGAGATAATATTTAAATTTCTAAGTTTAAATGTGGTAACCAAGTAAAAAATTGTTCTTTATCATATGGGGATGAAGATAAACAAATGCATGCGTATTTTAGTCATAAAAGGATTGCTTTATAAAGCTCAGACTATGTCTATCGATTTCAATTGTCATTTCTTACACAAGCATGAAATCTAAAGGTTTAATTGCGCCCGACGGTGGCTGGGGTTGGGTCGTGGCATTTGCTTCGACCGTTACTTATTTCCTCGCTTTTGGGGTCACTTCGATCGGTGGTTTGTTAATGTTGACTTTGACGAGTCAAGTGTTTCCAGAAAGTCGAAATAAATCGATTTGGATTCCAGTGTTGTGTAATGGGACATCGCGATTATTAGGTAAGATTCATTTAAACAGATATTAAATAATTAAATATTAATTTATTTTAAATTCCAGCACCGGTCGCTATTTATTTAAGTAAGAAAACTTCGTATCGAACTGTGATTTTTGCTGGAGGTATTTTACTCGCACTTGGATTCGCGCTCAGTTTTTCAGCAACTTCGTTCGATTTGTTGTTTATTTACTTCGGGTTCATCATTGGTGAGTTTTATTCAATTATATAAAAAGTATAAAATTATTTTTATTTTTATTTAGGAACTGGTGTGAGTTTCTGCGCATATCCACCATGCATTCTAACAACCCTTTACTTCGACAAACATGCGTCATTGGCGAATGGTATTTTCACTGCAGGTCAAGCCTTAGGTTGCATTATTTTTCCATTATGTGTCGACTGGGTAACGAACTTAGTGGGAATTCGAAGTACTTTTTTGTATTTGGGTGGACTCAGTCTTCAAATCTGCATCGCGGCTGCACTCTGTCAACCGGTCGAATGGCACTTGAAAAAAGCGGAAAATGTAAAAATCGAAACGCAAAAGATGGAAATCAAAGATGAAAAAACGCAATCGGGATTGAAATCGTCGTTTCTCATCAATAGCAATTTCTATTTCCTATCATTAGGTCTCACTGGGATGTATTTAATTATGGCCACTTATCCGATTATAATCCCCGAATTTGCCCTCGAATTTGTTCCCGAGACTTATTCATTAGACAGAACTGCTTATTTATTATCGGCTGGTGCTACCGCTGATTTTCTAACTCGTTCGTTTTCTAGTTGGGTATTCGATTTAAGTTTTATTAACCGAACTTATTGTTTTTTCGGTGCTTGTTTGATGTTTGGTTTGGTAGTTGTAATGAGTATTTTCGTACCGAATTTTACGGTGCTTTTAATCGTGTGCGTTTTTAGTGGGATTAGTTGCGGTGTGTGCAGCATCCTCGCTGCTGTTGTGTATAAAGAAAAATTAGGTGAGAAGAATTTCGGTCTTGCTCTCACAACGACGTCACTCGTTAGTGGAATTTTGTGTATTTTGGTCGGGAGTTCTGTCGGGTGGTTGAGGCAAGTGACTGGTAGTTTCGATGTTATGCTTGTTATTATTGGTGGGTATCAAATAAGTGGGGTGATCGCATGGTTATTAAGTAGATTTTGTTTTAAACAAAGCAAAGTTTGATCTAAATTGCTTAAATCTATTGTATAAATTTAAAATATGGATTGATGGTTTTATCAATGCCACTTTAGGCTGAGTGTGTTAAGCTAACTTTAAATGTGTAGAGTTACACTTTATAC
>JAQFZU010000842.1:0-18440 GCA_034696185.1 Henia vesuviana | reverse complement strand
GCATATAGCAAAGTAATATGGCTGCGTGGCGATAGCTTCGGCTATCGCCACGGAGCTGGCGAACCGAGAGAGTAGGTTGGAACGAGGCGGTGAGGTGCGTCGCGGCCATTAATACAATAAAGGCCTACACAAACAAATGGTTACGCGTCTGTCTCCACTTATTCAATGTGGCGGTAAATATGAATCTGTCGTGCTAGGGTCCGTGCCTAGCCGATAGTGCAGTAAGAACCGTCACAATCCTTACATATCATTTCAGTAAGAAGTAAGTCTAAAGTCTTTTTCCTTTTGGATTCACCTATAAAACGAGTAAAATAAAATTTTTAGTGAACATATTTACTACATTTTTAAGATCACAACTGGTCATAAACATCATCAATACTGTCTGATTTTTATTTATAAAGTGTTTAAAAAAGTCACATGTAATCAATCAATCGCTATATAAAGATTTAGAATTTATGTTTTATGAACTGGTGGCTTCTGCTGTTTCAAAAGTTTATTTTAATTTGGATGCACATGGATATTAGAGAATTGATTTAATTATGGATTTAATCAACCTTAATCATAGAAAATACGTTAAAAAAAGAATAATAACGAATTCCATCATGGAATGAAATTTATAAAATTAATACTTAATACTTTATTTAGTCAAACTTATTAATTTTTATTCTGACAAACAATTTCTTCTACAATTTTCCTATTACACATTTGAACAATTGAAGCAATGAATGTATTGTGAATCCCTTTTTAATCTGGTCCTCACAATTGAGCCTGATGTTGTGGCACAGTAGTCCGCCAATGGAACCGGATAAAGGGAAGCGAGATGGTAAGGCGTAAGTCCCCGTCTTCTTTTTCTTTGTAATCGATTACGATTACTTCTTTAAAAGTAATCGTGGTATCAATTACTTTTGTAGTCGATTCTTCCACCCCTATCCCAGTCTGTTAGCAACCACTGTAGAGTGAGGATATGTGGAGTTGCCTAGGCAAGGTTGTGGTGGTCAGAGCCATTTTACCTTACTCATGGGCCCTAGGCCAGACTAGTTTTGTGGGCCCTTATTTTGAAACAGCAATAATTTCATGAAAGTGTTACGAAAGAGGGAAGGGTTCAAAATCTTTGTGTCAATTTTTAAAAATAGATGCAAATTTTTGGACCTTCCAATATCAGGGGCCCACATATTATTTTTTAAAACATTTTTATAAATTTTCTGGGTCTAAACCGAGCTCCTGATAATTCTGGCCCCTAGACCATAGTCTTGCTTGCTGGACAATAAAACAGCGCTGGTGGTTGTTGTGAGGAATATTATGTGAAAGCTAAGAGGCTACTCCACGTAGTCAAAAGTCTTAGTAAATATGGATTCGTATTGGCGGTTTAGGCCATTGGTACAAGGCTGGCGAACCCAGGAAGTGTTGAAAACATTGCAGTGATGTGGGTCGTCGCCTTATACAATAAAGGCTCGGCAATCCATAAATCACGCATCCATTACAATCATTTAAATGTATCTTGTCCATAAAATCTCCATTTGGAGACCATGTCCAGGCGACGGGAGCAGCTGGTCAAAACTTTATCTTTGACATTTCTTAATTTGACATTTTGGAATTTGACATTATGTCAACCACCAATTTCTCTGCATCAATGAGGCATTAGTACACCACAAGATAGAAAGATAATCACATACGATGAATTAATGTTCTCTTTGAATTAGCGTATACAACAAATTATTGAACAACGAATATTCGCACTGTGACGGTGATTTTTCCCAAATTCAATAGAATCACTAAAACCCGTTAAAAACCCAAAGAGAAATTATCTGACTTCCCTCTTTTTCTCAAAACAAGTGAGATCAATTAAACAATTAATAGGTATTTACAATGAAACCATTTCCCAGTTATATAATGACTACTAATTAATATTTATGCTGTAAACACATCAAACAGGTTCAGATCATCATCACTAAAAGATAGCAAACTTTGACAGGATATTTAAACTAATCCTAAACTAACTAAGCAAAAACACTAAACTAAGTCTAAAACTAAGACTAATAACACTAAATGCGCCAAAGTTATAGTACGCGAACTTTAACTAACAAGGAGTGCTTCCCTACTTGTGCGTCTTCGATTTGCATAGATTTAAAGAAATAAATCAATTATTAGTTAACTAAAACACTGCCCAAATCTTAAGACACAATATGTTTAAATGAAACTAATATTGTAAAACTTATAGACGAATAATGCATACTTTCTCATAGGGAATAAACACATCATCGAAACACAGAGTGAAACACAGGATTTTTGGATAATGTAATCACATTATCCTCGATTGCTGGAACTCACTCATTTGACTAATATCACATCCTTCTGGTTGGTTTGACACTCTGATCCAATGTCCGGGTGTTCGTCATCAAATGGTCGTCACTAACGGGATGAATCCATTTCGTTCAGATCAAACCGTTTCTTTGCAATTGCATGTAACAAGTTCGATTCACTGAATTACAAAGGGAAGCAACCTCACAATCCTGTAGACAACAGTCATTGGCACGCAAAGAGATGTACCTCTCATCGCCTAAGGCAGCAGTCGCCTTTCACTACCCATAATGTTGACAGCGGATCCAACTGTCTGCTCTACACCGTCCCATCGTCAATACATCAACACGGGGACAAACGACTTGTGGATGCTCAACCTATGCACTGAATCACTGGGGGAGGCTGCCTTTCCAGTGCCAGCCCCACATCAAACAAAGCTCATCGAGTTGTTATCCACAATCGCTTATCAGGGTCAGATCATGCTATTACTGTTGCATCTCCATGTCAAGCTCAATCGCTTATCAGTGCCAATACAGATACAATATTGGGAGCGCTACCGCTACTATAGCAGCACTACCATCAAATAAGTAGCGGCGCTAGTAATGTGCTACTTAAAAAATTTGCGCTACATAAATAGCACGCTTTTTAAAATCGGGTTTAAAATGCGCTACTAGGTGTCACAAAGTCTAATCAGTTGCTCAATTAATTGATCAGCTGATTCCAAAAATACTATTTATTACTTTTTTGATGTCAGTTGTCAGTTTTAAGACAATTAAGTAAGATAAAATTGATAAAGACAAAAGGAAATATGATTTTAACTTAATAATTAATTCTTAAAAAATAGCAATAGCGATAGCGGATAAATAGTGCACTATTTTAAGAAATGGCTAGCGATAGTGATAGGGCAGTAAATATAAACAATTGTAGCGAGAGCATTAGTGCACTACTTTATTTTGTTGGCATTCACAACACTGTACAGATATCAATGTGACAAAGTCAAGCATACAATCTTTTCATATGAACAAATATGTAGTAAAGCAAAGAGCAATCATTTGTGCTGGCTGTCAGCTAATCCCATAACAAAAAAGGGTCTTACTATCCAATTTGCATCCTTTGGGCATTAGGACTCTTCCATATCTATCCAATTGGATGAAATTACCAAAGTCCTCCATCCAAACACCATCTAATGGGCACATCGAACAACGAAGACATGTGCTTTCTCCATTAAGTGATGGTTAAATCTAACACTAATTATCTATGATTAATCACACATATCAAACATTGAGGGTTAACAAACTCTACACTAATAATAACTATCCCTTCATTTGAAGGGAATAATTCATTATCAAGCCATTTACTGACGTTTTACTGCGACTTCCGATCAGGTATCTCTGGAAAACGTCGCTCGAGACTTTTTATCAGCACGGCAAATTATCGCGTGCCACGAAATGTCGCGTTCTACGGGTTGATGTGCAGCGAATTGTCGCTTGTCGTGAACGGCGAAATGTCACGCACGACAAATTGTCATATGACCAATTGACGCTCGACGAATTTTCGCACAACCAATTCACATTGATCCATTTTGAACATAGTTTTACCAAAAAACTAGTGGAAACATAAAATTATATCTGCGCATCATGTAACAATGACATTTCTCTTGATCTTTGGTAATAATTGTCAGTAGTAATACTATTAGCCTGCTGTATTATTCTCATTAAAAAATGATGAGACAAAATACTTTGTATTAACTGTTTATGAGCCTTTACATTTTAGAAATATCACTTTCAGACAGTAAGAAATAATTTAAAAATAATTTAAGAATTTATTAAACATAAAATTTTAATTTTTTAAATTTTTATTGCATTCCAAAAAAATATGAAAAAAGTGAACTTTTATACGATAATATTTTGTATTTAACAAGCGATCCCATTGCTTCGAATTAGAATTTAATTTTATGAATTAGATTATTACAGTTTTTGGTTTTTTCTTTTTAGCTGTGGCACAAATATTAAGATTGAGCAAATTAACTTATTACTCATTTACGGGCCAACTCGCTTTCACTTTCCAGGAAACATCGATTGATTTTTCCTGGAGGTCTATTCCCATTTTCATAGCGTCAAATGCCTTCGCAGCATCCAACATCTCGTTCATTGATCATAACAAAAATCGACCAATGAATCCATATACTACAATTTCTCTTTTATTATTATGCACATTACAAGCTAAAAGCCTTCCCGAAAATATCACTATAGGTAAGGATTATTATCTCAAATTAGTTTCTTGAGGTCAACAAAATGTAGTTCTACAAAATGTAGTTTTCCGTGTAAAGCAGCCCTCACAGGAAAAAGCACAATTTATTTTTATTTTTAAAGCTAATTTTAAATTTAGAAACTAAAGCACATTGCGTTGAAAATTAGGAATTTTTATTCCATTACATCATTTTTTTCTTAATTTTCCGGTTTAATATAAATTTATATTTGTAGCTTAGCAGTTGCTACATGATTTTAATTAGGTTATAAGCTATACTCTTAGAAATGAGATATGTAACATATTGTATCAAGACATTTTATACCTAAAAAGGTATAAAGGTATAAAAATATATTGGAAATTTAAAAGGTTTTTGCTATGGGAAAGATTTGTGCGCTTTGAGACAAATATTTTTTAGAATATAAATTACAGGTGGTCTTTTCGACAGCGAAGATGAAACGCTGGAAATCGCTTTTAAATATGCAGTTGAAAAGGTAAATTACTTAAGATGGCTTTTACCCAAATCTCGGCTACTAACCCATGTCGAAAGACTGAAAAATGGAGACAGTTTTATGGCATCTCAAAGAGGTTTAAAAAAATCAACTGAAAAAAAAAAAAAAAATTAAATTTAAAACATTTCCAGTATGTTCGATGCTGAGAAATGGAGTTGCAGCATTTTTCGGCCCCCAATCAGAAATGACAACATCGACTATTCAATCAATTTGTGATACTTTAGAAATACCACATATCGAAACTCGATGGGATTATCGCATGCGCAGAGAGGATTATTCCCTTAATTTATATCCACATCCAGGGAAATTGAGTGAAGTTTTAGCTGAAATCGTCAAAAAATTTGATTGGTGGTCATCTTTTGCGGTATTATATGAAGACAGCGACAGTAAGTAATACTCAAATATACTGTAATGACATATTTAATAATCATTATTATTATTTTAAGGCTTGGCCAGGGTGCAAGATATTCTTAAACTGGCTAAAAAAGATTATCAAGTGATTTCGTGGCAAATACCAGAAGGAAATAATTATCGAGAAATATTCAAAGATATGAAATATAATAATCAATATCGTATTATTCTTGACTGTTCAGTGGAAATTCTACCGGACGTTTTAAAGCAGGTTATTAGACTATTACGTGTAATGATTTCATGATTAATTAATCATTTTATATTTTTTAATTAAGGCACAACAAGTAGGAATGATGACAGATAGATACGAGTATTTCATCACTAATTTGGTATATTTTATAAATTTTATAAATAAATTTTATTTAATTGTAAATAAAATTAATTTTTATTTATTTCGCAGGATATGCAGACTATTGAATATGAAGATTTTAAATATTCAGGCACAAACATAACTGGTATTCGTTTATTGGATCCTAATAAACGAGATGTCAGAGCAATTGTCTCCGAATGGAAATATGGAGAATATCAGAAGCGAGATCCAAAGGCTTATAATATTACTGAAAATAACCTCAGAGTAAATTGTGTATAAATTTACGAATTAATCCTATTCTATTAATGTATTGATATATTTTCAGGCTGAGGCCGCATTGATGTATGATGCTGTAATGTTGTTTGCGACTGCATTAACCGATCTTGATTTAAGTAATAAAATTGACATTAGACCATTATCTTGCGACAGTAATGATGCTTGGGCTCATGGAAACAGTCTTATAAATTACATGAAATTAGTAGAAAAAAAAATTTCATTTTCTTTTTTACCTTAAAATAATAATCCATAACCTAATTAAAGGTGCAAACCAGTGAACACTTGCCCACACTTACTGGCAGACTTAAGTTTGACCCGGAAGGTTTTCGAACCGATTTTCACATAGATGTGATTGTATTAAAGCCAGAAGGATTTTTAAAAGTAAGAAGCATAAAATTCTTAATCTGACCAATGTCGTAAGGAATTAATACAATTTTATCTAAGATCGGTTATTGGAGCTCTTCAGTATTGAATATTACTTGGCCATTACCACCGCCACCGAACCCTGCAGAAGAAAAAATTGTTTACAATATTTCAACAAGATTTGTTAGCATCTTCTCATAATGATATGATTGAGTAAATCTAGAAATTAGTTGTAGAAACAGATTACTCTTATTGTTTTAGGGAGCACCATATTTTTTAAATCGAACATCAAATGAAGTACTAACTGGGAATGATCGATTCGAAGGTTATGTTGTGGATTTGATTGAAAAAGTAGCACAAATAGCAAATTTCAGTTACCAGTTTGTCCCAGTTCCAGATGGTCAATATGGATCACAGATTGAAGGAAGCAGTGAGTGGAATGGTCAGATCGGTGAAGTTCTCAAAGGAGTATGCATATAAATTATAGCTTAATGAGATTTAAATAGCATTTTTTCTTTAGAATGCACAAATTGCCATTGGTGATCTGACTATTACAAGTTCAAGAGAAGCGGTTGTTGATTTTTCTACACCATTTATGAACCTTGGCATCAGCTTACTTTTCAGAGCAAAGGAAAAGCAAAAGCCCGAATTGTTTTCTTTTCTAAGTCCATTTTCTATTGATGTTTGGATTTATATGTTAGCTGCCTACTCTGGTGTGAGTTTTGTTCTTTTCATTTTGGCTCGGTAAGTTAAAAAAAATTGTTGAAAGATTAAAAAAGTAAAAAAAGTTTATTTTTTTTTAGTTTTAGTCCTTACGAATGGGATAATCCTTATCCTTGCATAACAGATCCTGACACTTTAGAGAATAACTTTACTCTGCTCAACAGTTTATGGTTTACTATTGGAACAGTGATGCAGCAAGGTTCTGATGTTGCTCCTAGGTAACGATATGATACTAATGTAATAAAACTGAATAAAAAAAGTTGAGTATTTGTTTCGTCAAAGGGCACCATCTACAAGAATTGTTGGTGCCATGTGGTCTTTTTTTACACTCATTATAGTATCATCTTATACTGCTAATCTGGCAGCTTTTTTAATGTTAGAACCATCCATAACACCTATTGAAGTCATAGAAGATTTACCTGAACAAACTAAAATCAAGTATGGTTGCTACAATAAAGGTTCAACTAAAGCATTTTTCCAAGTATATAATTTATTAATAATAAACAAAGACTTCTTTATTATGCATTAGAGATGGGTATATAAACTTTTTATTTTAAATTTTATATAGTATTCAACAACAGCAATTTTTCAAAGAATGTACAAAGCAATGGAATCAACCCCAGGTGTATTTTTGGATGACAATGACCTTGGAATAATCAGGGTAAAAAATTCAGAAGATTATGCATTTTTCATGGAATCAACATCTATTGATTATACTATTGCCAATAATTGTGGATTAAGAAAAGTTGTAAATAAATTAGGTGGAAATTTAGATAGCAAGGGATATGGAATGGCAGTCAATAAAAGTAAGCTTAATTTTAATACATTTCCACATTTTTTGATTGAATCCTGCTTTAGGCGATCCATTACGTAATAGATTGACAAGTGCTATACTCAAATTACAAGAAGAGGAAGAATTGGAAAATCTTCGAAAAACTTGGTGGGAGGAGAAATCGAAGGTTCAGTGTGATGTAGATGCAAGTTCTGGAACAACCAAAGCTTTAAGCATGAGTCATGTTGGAGGTGTATTTGTAGTGCTAATAGGTGGAATGGGATTGGCCTGTGTTATAGCCATCATTGAATTTATGTGGAATATCCGGAATTCAGTTAAAGAAGGACGAGTAAGTTTTCATAATATTGAAAATTAAATTTATGATTCTAACCAAATGAGATCAGTATTCAGATAAAATAAATAAGACTTCAGTTTTGTATAAACCAGCTATGATGGGTTACTTATAGCTAACACTAATACTTACTGTGATATTATATTAGACAGGTACGAAATATTTTGATTTTGGGAGACACCTAGCCAAGGCCAATAGTTTGTTCTGAGCAAGTAACAAATGAGAGGGCCAATCATTTAAAGGTCAAGTGACATGAAAATTTTCATGTCTTTTAAAATATTGATTTTAATCATGGATTTTAAAAATGATAGGTATTTCAATTTTATAAAATTTTATTGTTTGAAGCATTATTTTTAAGTTTAAGTGGGTGAGTCTAAAAAAAAAAAAGGGGGGCGAATGCTTTGTTTGTACAATATGACGTCAAAATGGATCTGCCTCACTTAACAATTGAAAGGCAAATTGATACATTATGACATCATACTATACAAATAATGCATTCGCCCCGTCTTTTTAGACTCACCCACAAATGGCTACTTCAGACTTAAGAATTAACCCTAAAGCAATAAAATTTTGAAAAATTAAAATACCTATCATTTTTATTAGATTAAATTCCACATTTCAAGACATGAAAAAGTTATTTAAAAAATTTCATGTAACTTGATTTTTAAAACAGACTTTAATACTTCAATTATTCCCATAAGCATTGAATGATCAATGATCAACCTCCTATTGTCAGTTTTTAATATTTAACCAGAGTAGCATTAGTGCAAAAAGATTTAGCATTTTGCTTTTCAAATATCCCTGCTTTTAAGAAGTAGGAAACACAGTAACTAAGTAACTGCACATCTGGTTGTGAGAATCTGACAAATATTTCATAAAAGGTTTGTATTCTTTGCTTGTAAAATACTTTCTTGCACTTTAAAAAAATTGGTGTAGAGGTATACAAATAGGGACAAATAAGAATTTTTAGTTACCTATAAAGGTTGAAGTTGCCTCTATTTGTCTCTATTTGTATGCCTCTACACCAATTTTTTTTGTGTGCTTATTCCTTTTACTTGACTAATTACCAATGCCAGGAGGCAAGTCCTCCTATAAATTTTGTTATTTTGGAAATATTTATCATGCAAAGATAATCATCAAAATACAGGATCAACAGTTTAAGGTCGCTTCCAAACAACTGCCATGTTTTTTTTCTTGTTTGGAAAAAAACAACTAATTTTGTCTGAGACATGAACCTATATTTCTCTGGCCAAGAGTCAAGCGCACTAACCACCAGGCCACTGGCACCCACTTAAAGTGCCAAATCATCTAAATTTGGGTCGAATAAGTTCAAAATACTTTTTCACAGGAGGCCATTTGTGTAGCAAGAATCAGAATTAAAAAGCAAAATGCTAAATTCTTTTGCACTAATTTAATCACAATTCATTAGTAAATAAAAAATGCAAATGCAAACCATTAAGCCAACTATTATTTAAATATTATAGTGTGTTTGGTTTAAAATGTTCCGGTATAATAACAGGAAAATGGTGAATGGTAACTGAAATCTATGTTGATTTCCATGTAGATAAATGACTTGAAAAGTAAGTCTACTATACAGGGTAATAATTGTAGAGTTAAAACTTTCCAAATTGTCTGATAAGAAGTTCCACTTGTTGTTGAACAATTCAGAATACTTTCTCAAGATTGAGTTCAAAATAGACTAGAATCTCTGCATCTCAAACTACAAAATCCTTCATTTTTGTTCGATGAAAGGATTTTGATCATGTTAAACATGAACTAATTCTACAAATTGTAGTATGTGTAGCTGGTTTGGCGATTGAAAATCATTTAAAAACATATTTAGAAACCTGTCTAAAATTTCTGTCAAATTTTGTGTAAATGATAATCATTTCACACAGTTGTTCATGCGTAAATGCAGTCATTTCAAACTCCAACTATTAAAGAGATTTTGAATTCAAATTAGATCTTGAAACATGATATTCTTTACATTAAATCTGCTGCAAAACCAAAAGTAATATTTTAGTTGCACTGTAATTTGTCTAAACTCTAATCAACATAAGCGAGCTTCTCTAAATTCTCTAAAATACTGTTTCATTCACACTATTTATTTATGTGACTTTATAAAATCGTGTAAATGTTTTCAAACGCAGTGATATCTTATTAATGGCCATGCTCTACAACTTTTTAATTTCAAATTTTGCGCCATCTCTATTAGTTAAAAAGTTAGAACGCAGACTTACCACTTTCTGAGGTTAAAAGTCAAAATTGTCAATACTTCAGATTGCAATCCCCACATTCCTATTTGTTCTGTTTATGGTAGATACCATAGTTTCATATCAACTGCTTTCCTGTTATTAGACTTAAAAACTTTAAATCAAACACCTACAATATAATTAAGTATTAAACTGTTCTAATGTCAACAACTTTTGCACATTGTTTTTCTTATTCTCTTTTAGGTATTTGTGATAAATGTTAAATATATATATATACAGTATATAAAGCACATATTCTTATTCGATTTTGACAAACGGACAAAACGCATAAAAATTGTCGTCATTTAAATACAAAATTAGCTAGTCATGCTCATAAAAACTCTTAATGGTAGGTTGTCATCAATAAAATGCATCAATGTTTAAGACTAACATCACTGATGAAAAAATCCCATATAATATTTTATTCGATGGTAATTGATAATCCAAACAATCCACTATTTGTAATTAGTAAATTAAATTATAATCTTAGATTGTATAAAAAGTTATATGAACATAGTAAACATAATATTTTACTGGAATTTGTTAGTTGTAAATAACAATTGAATTACTTTCTGTTATAGGGCTCACTTTGTTCGGAGTTAATAAATGATCTGAAGTTTGTTGTAAAATGTCATGGATCTACCAAACCAGTCAGAAAACCAGTCGGAGATGCTGATAGAGGCAGTAATTCGAACAGCGTTGGAACAGGATTGGGTGGTGGTCGTTACAGTGGATTTCAGAATTGATTTGAGAATCTGATTAAATCATTAATTTATGGCATAACATAAATTTTACATGTTTTATAAATTAATTGGAATTTTCATTGGTACAAAGTTGAGTAAATATCTACAAACATAATTACTAAATGTAACATACAAATGTGAATTGATTTAGATTGCAAACCTTTATTATTTTGAATCTATATTTTTAAAATTCACTAATTTTGTAGACAATTTTGGTTATTCAAGATATTAGAGAGTTTGCAGACACACTTTCCTAACACTATAAACTTTCCTTACACTACACACAAGTGTAAGGGGAAATATTTATAACGAGACATATTTAAACTTGTGATGCATCTAAGTTATGCATTATAACCATATGTTACGTTATATGACGAAAACAAAAGCAAGATTTGTTCTTTACTTGTATAAAGAACAAATCCCACCATGCTATGATTTAAAAAATCATCCATCGACTTGAAATCAAACCAAATCAGGCAGTAATTGAAATAATTTGACTTATCCTGTTAAGATGAAATACATTTCTGTCGAATTTCATAAATCCAATGACAAGATGGCTAGAATTAACATGATGGAATGATGAAGCAAGAAAATACACTTTCATTGCCATTTGAAATTTTTATAAGGTAAATGTTTTTTATTGGCTTTCTTATCTTATAACATAGCTTGATAAAGAGGTCTTTTCCTTATGCTTATCACCCATTCATATGGTTGTAAGCATAAGGATGGCCCTAAGTTAAGGAAAATGTTTATCCACAAACTCACTAATGTTATTGTCTGTATTTTTTGTAAAGCCCATGTATGTAAATTACATTAATAAATTACAATGTTTTTTAACTATTATTTTTTGTTATATTGCTGCTTTTGAAAAAATATACAAAGTAGGAAGTCAAGCGTACATGGTTTTCTGATTTATATTTCCTATTGCTATAAAATAGCAATAGGAAAAAAGAGAGAATATAAACCTTACACCTTACATAATTGTAATGGGTTTGTTCGACAATGAAGGTGAAGATTTAGTTAGATAGAACCGCATTACCACTTGATTTGCTGATGAAGCCGGTACGACCTTGGAGCTGACAAGTGAGCATGAGCTATTATGGGTTGGCTTGCAATTCTGCATCTGCTGCTGTTTTATTTCCATCGGATCCTTGTATTGTGGTTGAGGCTTTGCAGGGAGAAGAAGCATCAAATTGGCAATTGGCTATGGATGAGGAGCTGTGGAATTTACGAGACAAGAATACTTAGATTCTCATGTCAAGACTTTGTCATAAGACTTATATTGGTTGTTTATGGATCATCAAGAGAAACACGAACGATCAGGGGCAGATAACACGATGTAAGGCACGTTTGTTGGCAAAGGAATTTAGCCAAAAATATGGTATTGACTATTGAGAGATTTTGTCGCCGGTGATTAAACTAATGATAATTCGTTTTCTGGTGGCCATTGCTATTGTTATATTGTTCGAGATTTTGTCCTAATTCATTTTTTAATCATGTCTGATATTTGTTTGTATTTGTTCTTAAAGTTAAGATTAATCATATTTTGTTTATATAATTATTAAATATAGTTAAGAACACCTAAAATTGCTTTACGTTTATTTATCGTATTCCTAAAATTGATATATCAATGTTTGTAAATTATTTTATTCGTATTATGTATAAGTTATTCATTTCTTACGTTTTAAGTTCTTAGTTTTAAATTTGGGAGGGGTTATTAATGATAACGCACATTGCGTACTTAAAGTGCTTTAAGCGAGTATCGCAAGTGGCTTCAGTAGCTCCGATCAATTCCAGGGCCCGGATGAGGTCGACTGCTAGTTGCTATCGACATATTTCGCAGTGTTTTAATAAGTTTAGATCGTATTGTAATATTGTTTATCATAATCGTAATATGGCGTTGATTCCATGTTTCATTACTGAATGCATTCATTATGTCGTGCTAATGCTGCTAGCATATTGACATGGCATGCCTGGTCTATTGCCTATTAGAAATACGTGCTCTGATGTATTATGATTTTAATATGTTGTGACCATCTGTTCCGCCGCCGCTTGGATACGGATTCCAGCAGCTGTACCGCAGATGAGGCACGTGAATAATTTGGGACGGAAGCAAGATTTATAGGTTGCCGAGCCTTTATTATCGGCCGCAACCTGCAATCACCATCACGTTCCCAACGTCTCCTAAGGTTCGCCGGCCTCATACCGGTATCTATGATACCGATACCAGGTCTGAATATCTATGACACACTAAATGGCTACCTGGGGTAGCCGTACGTGCCTCTCAGCCCCCGCACGACGTTCCCCACGCCCACCGCATGGCCACCTGAGCAACCCCGCTCATCTCACCCTCTTAGCCAGATATTTCCCCTGTCCGATCACTCGGATGGGGGATAACCAACTGTTCTTAATCCCTGGTTGTGCCGCCTCAGGGGGTGCAATGGACGCGCCCCGGGTTCACCTGACCGGGATCCATGCTGCCCTATAGTGACAACTGATCACAATGTATATACATTCAGATATTTTTCGTATTGTAACAAGTTGTGTATTATATTGCATTAAATAATATTGTTTCCAAGTCCAAGGGAAGTTTTGTTACAAAAATTCTATTATAATTGGACATAGGAGTTTATATCCAGAAGGCATTTCGGTTAACCCTCAATCAACCTATAGTAACGTTTATTTATCCCTCTCGTTGCAGTTGTTATTGTAGAACCTGTACAGTAACCATCTTATTGCCATTTATGTAGTTAATAAATTAGTTGTTTCTAAATCAAAATGGACTGTTTTAATTCAATGATCATGACATCCTGCATCAACTTTGATGCAAGAGCGGATCCAGAAAAGTTTTTTTTTGAGGGCGAGAAATCATTGTTATTCTAGGATTTCTCCAATATTTTCGTGCATTTCTGCCAAATTACTAATGCAAATATAGGTTTAGGAGAGGAGGAACCCTGCTTTGATGCATGCGGCATTGGTAATTGACGCAATTATCCCAACACATAACACAATTCAATTTTGACTGTATTTTGCAATGGGAGTCAACTTGGATAATGTGACGGCCTTCGAGATGCCGCCACCTATTGACGCTTTTACATACTTCTTGTTTTAAGAGATCGTTCCTCTCTCTTACCGTTATATATATAATCCTAAGTTTTAAGATTTGTATTTGTGCTTTTTGACACTGGCATCTGACCATGCCAAACGTCTTTTGTTATCTTTTGCCATTTGTATTAACTGTAAGTGTTTAATAATAATTTAAATGAATTTATTTCGTAATCTAACATGTGTAATTCGTTTTTTGATCAATTGGTGCGAGCGTGCATCACTCATTTCAACGTGATTTTGGCGAGGACTGCCTTTCCTTGCCAGTTACAACAGTAATCATCGAGATTGAAGTTCTGCCTTATTTCGTCGAGTCCGAGTTTGAAATCCTGAGTGAGGAATGCAAGGCTGCAAAATAGATGGTGCCGGGGTGCCAGATCTAATTTGCCGCCCCTATAGAATTGGCCTATAGATATAACGCAGCCCAGTGCATCAGGTGGACCCGGGTGAATTCTGCCGCCAGGTTGTGGTGCACCCCTTGCACTTTCTGATTGGTGCGACTCTGTAGAAATGTTACATGGAGCAGCCGGCAGGGAGTGAGATGGAAAGAGGAAGCAACCTTGTGTGCCGCCTGCTCAAATTTATTTATGGTTTACAACAGCCTAGCAGGGAATGATACCATTGTCTCTATGCTTTTCTCACCTCCACTGGTTTAAAAAGATTGAGAACTGAACCATACATATACTATCATCTGCATGCTGGTATAATTGTCAGTGATTATGTGGACAATCTGTTCATAGTAACAAAGGACAACAAGATATATAGTGATTTTGGGTTTAAAATGACAGAAAATTTTTTAATTAAAGACTTGGATGAAGTGAAGCTTTCTTATTAATACGAATTGGTAAAACGATTTCCGGCAGAGTCATTTCATAAAAGAGATTCTGAAGAATTTTCAAATGAAGGATGTGGGATTGGCAGGGAAGCCTCTTGGTCCCGAGGCCAGATATATGGAAAATAATGGCAAAAGAGATGAGAAACATTAGGAATGATATCAATGAGCAATAGGACAATCTATTTGGTTTCCTGTATACATGGCTCAATGTTGTGTACGCCATGGCCCATTTGAGTCGGTTTTGCAATAATCCATTCAAGAAGCATTGGACTGGAGTTAAACCCCTTGAAGACAGGATGTATACTATTTCATAGGAAATTATAGTTGTTTATGTAATTATGTAAACATAATTCCTATAAAAACTCCCCAATAAACAAGGAAACATTGTGTCAGTGTTTGTTGAATATTTATAGTTAATGCTTTAATGCTTTAATATTGAATTAATAGTTTGTCTAAATGTTTGTGCTATGATGAAATGTCATTTTCTAAACATGTTAGCTAAACATTTTTTATAAATATTAGCACTTTGTTTAAATTTCATATTGATTAGATGTTGTATTGAAATGTACTTTTAATTAGCCCTTAATATGTTGCCTTAATGATAAATTTAAATATTTAATTAAGTATTTGTCACGGGCATGATTTTCGCGACGTTGCGCCCTGGTGTTCGTTTTGGAATCGATCAGCGCATTGGATTGATTAGTGACAGTTCGGGCACCGCCTTTTCACTTTACCTGCGCGGGGCGTACCTGAGCGCACTCTGGTTGCGCAGATCAACAACTTCCGGCAAAAATAGGTGAAGTTGCAGGAAGTTTCATGTCAATTAGTGCCTAATTTCCTCACCAGGTAACGCATTAACGTTAGTAATGGCCTTACCTGAAAAAAGTAGTTTGACCGCCATTTGATTGGTCCCAGGTGACCACATGGTTACCTGAGGTTATAAAAACCTTGACAAACACAATTTTCAATCGCTCTTTTCTCTGAATCCTTTTTGGGTACTTTTACAAAGTAATACTTTGAGGATTTGTAGTTTGATCCACATCATCAGGGAATAATCAATCCTGAGTATTTTCTAAGCAGTTTTGTCCACTAATTACAAACTGTAAGTGGTTTTCTACTAATTAAGGCCACTGTTGAACTTATTCATGGTTCTTTGGTTGTTTTCCATTCCTGGACCTCTTTTATTTGCGTTTCACATTGCGAGGTACTTTTGTGAGTCCATTTGATTAATGAATTCAATTGGGTAAGCGTTGAAACTTGCTATACTATTAATTTATAGCAATTTCTCTTTCTTTTGCTGCCTATATTTAGAATTCATATCTTGTTGTATTCCTAAGAATTCTCGTTGGTTCTTAAAAGTGTATAAGAACCAGAATTGCCTACCAAAGTCAAGGACATTGGCAATTCAATAGTGGAATTAGCGTTTCCCTTTTTCATTTCGAATACTAACCTGGGTTGAACTATTTCACAACGTTTACACGTGTCCTGCTATAAATTTAGTTTGGACAATTTATTTAACACATTTTGTTCACAAAACTAAATGCCAACGTTGGAAATTGCGCCTTTATGCTGCCAACGTTAGTAGAGCATTTAGGGCTTGCTACTCTTCTGTAGTTTTCTTTGTTTATTCTAAGTAAACGCTTTGCATCACTGCGTTCACAAAAGAATTGTCACATATTTCTCTCTAATAATGTAATCATATTTGTAAAAAATGATTCTTCAATATTAGATAAAATTTAAAAACAATGTTTATGCAACAATATCTAAAATCATTTTTCTTTTTTACAGCATTTCAATGTTTTTTTGTTATTACTATCAATTGTTTTCTCATTATTGTTAAAAAATATTTCGTAAATATTATTAATTTCCATTACTGTGATATCAATTGTTAACAAAATATTTCATTCAAATATTATTGAATTTTATTTACTTTGTATTTTTTAATACAAATATACATTTTAACATTGGTTTGTTGCAAATATTGTTTGAAATAATTTTTTATTGAGCACACATATTTTGCTGCTGTTCTCGATTTTTCTTCTTAAATGAGCAGAAAAGCAGCCAATTTCCTATGGCAATTCCTATTAAATGTTTGGTTGCATCTTTATTGATCTCATTGTGTTTAACCGCATCTGCAAATATAAAAAAAGGAAAATAAATTTGCAATATTAAATAATGTTGCAATGTTCTATTGTTTTCAATAATAAAGCTTATAATTACCACATATTGTGATGGTGATTTTTCCCCAAGTCTGTAAATCTGTAATTTTACTAAAACCCGGTGAAAATCAATTATAGAGAAATTATCTGACTTCGTATTTTTATCAAAACATGGACAGGATTTATTAATCGAACAAAATGAACAATTAATAATTACAATTACAATTAATACTAGAACTACTTACAATCGATTAATATTTACAAGAACAGGTTCTGATCACCATCACTAAAATAGAGTAAGAACAAGTTATGGAGTTACACAGAACTCCGATGTCTAAACTATCACAACACTAAGCTAGCTAATCTAAACCAAACTACAACAGGAAAAAACTACAACACAGAAATGGCGCGATTTTACTTTACGCGTCTTTAACATTACACGAGAATGCTCAGTGGCTAAAACTACTTAACTAAACACGCGTTTACGCCTCGGGGGCACATGGGAATATATGGTTGAGTGTGACACAGATCATTTGACATCAGAGTGATTCATGAGATGTAAGATAATGTAATCACATTATTTTGACAATCTCAGTTAGCACTCCCATTTTTACACGGTACGGCAAAACCGACTTCCGGTTCGTCGGCCAACAGCTCGTCGCGAATGAGAGGAATCTCTTTTGTTTCTGGACTCGAATTATTATCATGCAATTGCAGGTAATAATTTGGGTTAGCTGAAAATACAAAAGTGGCAGCCTCCTATACCCGGGAACAGCAGTCATCGACACTTCAGAGAGTGCGTCTCTCGCTGTCCATGGCAGTAGTTGCTTTTCACTACCCTTGTCGATAAAGGATTTGCCTTCAACTCGACAAAGTCCTATTGAAAATAATGCATTGATACACAAGGGACTGACGACATTTGGAAGCGCAACCCATGCACCGGGTCACTGCCATATTTCAGTACAGTGCTGGCCCCAAGTTAGGCAGAACTATTAAGCCTAGTTTACATGCATGCGTTTCTGCGTCTGCGTCTGCACATGCGTTAAGTAATACGTCGCTGACGCCAGCACCAACTCGCGTCA
>JAQFZU010000841.1:0-18455 GCA_034696185.1 Henia vesuviana | reverse complement strand
CTTCAATTATGGTAAACAGCAAACGATTCCTCGGAGTTCCATTACCATAAGATACGACCTTCAATAAATGGATGAATAGAATTTGAAATATGTACGAGAAAAATAAAGTTGACGACATCAATCTAAAATATGACCATAATTCAAATGAGAAGTCAAACACAAGACCCAATCAACATGATCAACATCATCAACATCATCAATCAATCAATTTATATAATTGACATTTATTTACATATTGAAAATAGTTTTTATGTTAAAATAAATATTAAATACATGAGTTAATATTTAATAAAACACTACCAAAAAATCAAAAAACAATATAATTAGACACAAAAAGACAAACCAATGCCGCCACCTAGTGATCTTCAAACCAACCAATTCAAAACTCGCCACCAGATCGCACAAGAAGTAGAACTTTAAAAATATCGATCGGAATTCCAAATCAAAATAAAAATACACTTTAAAAAAACTCTTTATCATTCATCTTTAGTCACCTCAAAAAAAACACACTTGAGCAATAGTTCAATACATTTTCATCCTCCAGCAAATCCTTTGAGCAAAATATTTCCTTTCTTTCAACAAATATATTTTTAATCTTCTCGTATAATAATCTTTTATCACATTTACGTATAAATCACTATTTCAAATATATATTTTTATAATTTCAATACGGTGGTGGAACCAACTCGTTTGGCGATATAATCAAATCAATTTTATTGGTCGAAAGTTCATCAGCAATTCCGACTAACGACGACTCCTCATCTTCAGTCGAACAAAACTGAACGTGTTTACTTTTAGCACGAGGTGAACTATCACTAAGCAATTTAGACGAAGTTGTATCAGTACTCGGACTGTCTTTAAGGACAAGGCCCCCGTAACGACTCGACGAGAGGGTACAACTCGTGTCGTCTTCCGGCTCTTGAAAATGTATCCTCGGTTTGCAACGTCGTTTGTTGCCATCTGCGACAGACGGCTCTTCGTCTGTAACGAGAAGTGTTTTGGCTTCACGATTCCTTTCTTTATTTTTCGCGAGACCACCTGCTGAAGAAAAAACGTTTTTTTCCTTTTGAATTGCGTCTGTCCGTTTAGAGCTGTAAAACGTCGAAACCCAAGAGTCGTGTTTGATTGGAGGCTTAAAAAAGAATGAAAAGAAAAAAGAAATCTAATTTGAAACCATTTGTTCCCTTTAAACGGATAAAATAAAAAGAAAAAAAAATAAATGTGACAGACTTGATAAAATCCAGAACCGTCGTCGGAATACCCACGACCGGCTTTATACTCTTGGTACTGCGATATTACGCATAGTAGACAGTATACCTAATTGAAATAATAAAAATAAATTGATTTTATAATAGAAATTATTTTTATTTACATTTAGTAAAGATAAGAGAAAATCCAACGTTAATACGACGCCTAAAATTGGTTGAAACGTCTGGAAAAAATTATTTTACAATGTGATTATAGTAATTTGTATCAAGAAACTTTTACCTTAGAAACTGTAATATAAACCGAGTAAATGAGGCAAATTATAGTCGTCACGGTGACACTGCTGATCCACGGCAACAACATTAAACGATTGTCCTTAAAATAGAGAAATAATGAAATAAAAGTTGAGAATAAAGTTTCAAATTGATATTAGTATATAAATAAAGGAATATTTACCACGCACAGACCAACAAGTAGAATCACAGAAGCAAGAACAGAAGTTCCACAACAGACCAAGACGGAGATTGTAAACGATAAAGGAACGGCTGGAAAAACAAATGCCGAAAATCAACAACAGTTTCTCGCCGTAATTGGGAGAGGAAAAAAAGAAATAAAAAGCAAACAAGGCCATTTGAGAGCACGTAACGATAAGAAACGTGCTATCAATTAGACACGAGGGACAAATACGTGTAGAAATGTAGCGAATTTCTACTTAAAACAACTTACTATTTGCTTGGATGTCTGAATTATGTGTCGTTATCGTCGTGTTATTGTGCGCGATCACTGCGTGATCCACTTGAAATGTACCGCCCACTACCAAAATCGAGTAGTAAATCTGCAAAAAAATTAATTTGCATTTATAAAAATTTTTTTAAAGGTAAATTAAGTAAAAGAAAAAATTCGGTGCGTTGAATAAAACAATTTTTTTGCGTTGAATAAAACAAAGTTGATGGGAGTTGTGTCTACGTAATTACGGTTTATGTGTTGAATATCATTTGAATTTTTTTTTTCTTTTTAATATTGCAGTTGTTGAATAAAAGTGACAATGAATTGTTAATAGTTTGAAAGAAGATTAAATGTTGTGCTGTTTATGACATTGAATAAATTAGTAGTAGCACTGAATTTGTTTTATTATTAAAAACAAAAAGAAATTAAATATTAATAAAGAAAAATTAATTTTAAAATCCTCTTAAAAATTTAATAAAAATATTTTTCATTTATTTATTACGTAAACAAAAAACTTGAAAAATATTTACTCTTTTCATCAAATTTAAGTTCATCTTTGTTATTCACTTCAAAACATTTTTTTTTTAATTTAATTTTTTTATTAAATTCAACAAAAGAATTTTTACATAATTCATTTTGAAAATCCTTTAAATCTGCAGATAACAAAGAGTTTTTAAAAATCTCATTTCAAACAATGTGCTTTAATTCAAAATGTTAAAATTACAAAAGTAAACAAACAAAGTGAGATGAAGAGATTAGTGTAAGGAGCTGATGAGAACTTTAACCTTTTCTTCAATAATTTCCTTTTTGTTTACTTCGACTTACCAAGATCTAATGGCATTTCACTTTAATGAGCATAAATACTAATAAAATGTGCATTTTTGCGCCATCGACTGCGAAGTGAACTGAAGAAAATTTGCCGAGAATTGGATAGATGATTAGAGTTTTGTTTTATGCTCGTCATACGATAGTAGGTGACCTTCTCGCATTCTCTCACTAAATCCAGCCAATCAAGTGCAAGGAAGCGCCCACGAGCAGTAAACGCGTGTCAGCTGTCATAGTTAATAACGAGTTACATTTCTTTTACTTAGAGTAAATGAAGTCGAGCTATGTAATAGTTGGCGAAGTTCGTTCCTTAATCCTGGGATGAATTTTCATTTGGCGCTGACTCATCAAAAATGCGGCTGAGTTTGTTAAACGCTTTTAAATCATACGAATTGCACAATATGACATTTTTATGCCCACATTTGCTCGTATTAATAAATCGTGGCCATTGTTGGATGCTGGAATTTATGCCACTTCCTATTGTAGTTTTCGAGTGCTTACGACTGTTGTGACCTCTCTGCAACAGTCGTTGAGAAAATTCAATTTCAAAACAACAAGGACAGCGTAACAAGAGCAATTAAGCACTATAATGGCTTCCAACTATTATCGTTACGAGTTTCTTCACTTAGTGCCGGAAATTTAGCAAAATAAACAAATTTATGTGTAAATTACTATTATTGAATAGTTAAACGTCGAATGAAAAATTGAGAAAATTTTTTTCTCTCCCATTCATTTCAAACAAATGAAATTTCCCATTGAATAAGCTGTGCTGTGCAGTGAAGCTCAAGGGGGTGCTTTTCATATATCATTTTAAATATTAAAAAAATTTAATTTTTTTTTAAAATAATAAATAATAATAAATAATATAATAAATTTTCAACTTTACTAGATCAACACTTATCGTTTATTCCGCTCCATAAGCTTGAATAAAAGAATAAAAAAGTGCTTATAAAAATTGCAATAAAACTTACCAGCGTATAAAACCCACTCGCAAAACTTCCTTTCCTTACGGAATTCCAACAACAACAAGCGGATAAAATCGCCATCGATAGATGATAAAGCTAAGCAAGCGTGCACAGGTAACACGAGTTGGAATCTCGCACTCATACAGCACTCATCATACACATCGTGTGTCGAATCCGCCAAGCGTGGAGTGTGTGCGCTCTCTGCTGGCCATGTTTTAGCTCACATTCGAAGTACAGTGTGTGACCTAATATAAAGAATGGAACGTCCAATGAGCATCTTTACCTTAATTGAAAGGCGGATTGAGGTGATTAGTTAGCAATCAACAATATAAAGTTACGGAAATAGATTTTAAGAGTGGTTAATTGAAAACTCCATTTAAATTATTGTTAATTTGTTAATTGAATCAATCGATAAAACCCATTTAATTGATTAATTTCCCTTTCAACATTAATTTCAAAGTAAATTATTAATTTAATTTTTTTTTTTTAGAAATTGTTAATTGAATTGGCACAAATTCAATTTGATGAATTGAAAAAAAAAAAACTTTATTTCTTTACAATTTGTATACAATGAAGAATTATCAAAAGAACTAAAGAAAAAAAAAAACTTTTTTCTATTATTTGCGAAAATTGATAAAAAGGCGAATGACGTTATAGTTAACTTAAATATGAAACATTTTCTAGGAATTGTAAATACTAAGAAAACCATTCTTTTATTTCAATACAAATCCTGATTTACTGCCTGGGCCATAAATCTTGACGGATTCCCCCACCCTTCGTGTCTAACGGGAATCCGAATATTGATGAGCCTCCGGTTGCCACTACCTTAGCCGAAGGAAAGATTTTTTTAATATGAAAAAGGTTAAAGTATAGTAATATTATTTCGTAGATTGTTTTACATATTACGTCTCAGGTGACTAACGATGATGGAATTTATTTTAATTATGCGCTTGACGTAAATGTCGCAACTTGAATTGATTGTAAAGCAAAAGAAAAACATGTAATTTCAACTACGAATCAATAACCCAATGGCTATAAATGTGAACCATGGTTGTGGTAGTGAAGAAATTCATCGTATTAGAGCATCCCAACGGTTATTGTTCTTTTCTAATATCATATTTAATTGCAGGGCGTTGCCTCGTTTGGGATCAAAAGGTTATCGTTCGCTGTCATAACGTATAGTTTTCTCGCTGTTGAACACAAAGTTGCGAATGTGAAGTTTTAATTTTTGTTTGCAATAAAATATTCAGTTTTGTTCTTTACATTCCTTGATTTTGAGGCATGTGATGAGATTAAGAAAATCGATATTTTTCTTTTATTTTATATGATAAATGCAATTATCTTTTTTTGCTCGGATGAGAATGTTGGTATTGAATGAGCAACACATTTTTTACATTAAGGGAATTGAAATATTCATTTCATAAATTTTCATCAAAAGCCATTAACATCAAAAGGTTTTTATCTCGAATTTAAAATTGGAAATTCATATTAACTTGATTTTAAAAATCAAAATATTTTTTTAAAAGGTATTTGAAGGTTCATTGAGATTGAAATTTCAATCAAAACATATTTTAGTCTAATGAATGGGCAAATAGGCCAAGAAAAGAAATATTTAGAGTTGAAGCCTTTAAAAATTCATTCAAGTAAAAATCAATATTCATCAACATTTCGCAATTTTAATATCCAAAAACTTCTCCTTTATTATTAAATTAACACCCTTTGAAGTGTATTTCTTAGAAAAGTGAAAAATAATAAAAGAAAAATCAATTAAACATTATTTAATCAGTTGGAAACCCTTGAATTGCAAATGTGATTGCAAAGTTTTACAACTCAACCTAAAGTTAAAATTTAAAACTTTTAACTTTAAAATATTCCAATTAAAAATTTTAAAAAAAGAACAATCGAATAATTGATTTTCATCAAAACAAAAATCTCAAATTGCAAAAATTAATGAAAAACGGAAAATTCCAAATAATCAAAAAACTTCAGCCTTAAAGAAAAACAAGTTGAAAACTCATCTCTTTCGTAGTTGTCATGTTGACAGTTTACACACTCATCATTTTTCCTTATCTCGAGTTTGGCCCTGGTGAGTTGCCTTTTCCCACTATAGGATTTTCTGTGTTTCTCGAAGAGACTATAATTTACTAACAAACATATCCTTGTTTGAATCTCCTCAATCTTTTATTTCTTTACTGATACTCCTGAAAAATCCTCTCGTTACCACTTTTTTTTCGTTACCAAATGCCCACGTACACCACACACACACACTTTTCACAAGTAAACAAGCAATAGCCTTGCCAAAAATCTTATCGATCACAAGGAAGAAAATAAGAAAATAAAAAAAAATGCTCATAAGAAGATATTCTCGTGAAAATCTCCTGCAGTTTTGATGGAATCAAAGTTTCTCGCTGCAAATAAAAAGTTATAAAAAAGATGAATGAATGGGGCTACTAAAGAGAGAGTAAAAAGGGGGCAAGTCAACCCTCACTTCAATGGCACATGCCAAATTACTCCAAAATGATTTAAATGACTCAAATGGCAGACCCAAGAAAAAATATTTTTTTAAAAACCTTAAAAGCATTGTAATGGTTGCCAAAGAACAACATTTCGCTTCAAAACTTTTATATTTTATTACACAAAATTCTCGTGTTGTAATTGTTCAATATATGACTGCATTACCATTTATGTCAGAACTGAATCGATTTTGAGTCTACGAGGATTTGTGCCGAGTATTAATCGACAGAAACTTTTCCATCAGCCATTGCACCCACAATGCAAAGCGAAGTAAAAAAATATTTTACGATCAAAGACATAAAAGATTCAAAAAGAAACAGTAGCAGCTGACTAAGCAAAAATAGTAAAATTGAGATGAAATAAAAATCGATTGTTGCGTATATTTTTTTCAAGTGCAGCGCATATTACGGAAAGCTTTTTGTGTTTGGTTGCGAACTTGAGTTGAGCGAGTCAAGTCACATTTTATTTGGTAAGTGTCGATGTTGTAAAACAGACGTGTGTTGGGAACATAAACTCGTGTCTGGATGAAATTCTGAAAAAAGGGGAAATAGCAAATAAAATATACCAAAGGGAGAAATTATTTTTTGACACCAAAATGTATTGTTTTGACAATGGAAATGAAATAGGATTGGAAATGTTAACTTAAAAGGATTGTAATGGGTATCGAGTGGCCACCTGCTGCTCTATTCTATTGATTTTGGATCAGATGGTTTGCTTCATTTACTTTTTAGAAATCGGGCTAATGCAAGTTCATTGTGCTGAGGTTGTTGAAATGGAAAAAGAAGTTGTAATCTAATAAAAGAAATATAAAGTTCTAAATGGAAAGCCATTTTAAGTTTTTTTTTTCTCCCTTGTGGATCCTTTTAGCCATTACTTTGATGGTCAACCATTGGATTATCAACAATAAAAAATACAAGTAATAATATGAAGAAAAAAAATAAAATGGAGAAAAGAAAAGGAATTAGATCTTCAGAAAATAAAAAAAATCAGGTTTTGATTTATTTTATTTTTATGGTTTTTAGTTTGGTAATTTTTGTGTAAAAAAAAATTGAAAAAATTTAAATAAAAATTTCAACAACAAAAAAAAATCCAAACACATGTGTAAAGAAAATTGTGTAGACATAATATTTTAAATTATCTTATTATAACTTGTTTTAAAAGGGAAGTAATTCAAGTTCATGTTTGCAGAATTCTAATAACCCTAATTTTTTTTATTACTGGACATGCTTTGCCAGTTTTGGATATCATAAAAATACTGTAAATGGTGAAATTAAAGGGTTGCACCATCAGCTTATAATTTTCAACTTTAAAAAAAAAATGTGTTGGAAAAAAAAAGTTTGGAATTTCTAGAAATTTCTTTACAACTTTTTTCTTTACTTTAAACCCGCATTTTACAGTAATTAATTAATATGAAAAAAAGTTGTAATGATTTATTAAAAGGTGATTAAGATAATAGAACCATAATTCATTTCCCTCATAATATATGAGTTTTGTTCTGCCCTGCAATAGATAATTTGCAACAAATGAAATTAATAAAATATGCTAAAAGCTATTAAAAAGCTCACAACCTATTAATTAATCAAAAATATTTTTTAAATAATTGATTAATAGTAATTAATATTAATGATATATCACCTATACAATTACCATTAGTTTCCATTACTTATTGTCAGCTGATAACATCATTGCCATTACAAACAAAATTTCCAAGAATAACAAAACCCATATGAAAGAGATTAGCTTCTGGTAACAAAAGAATTAAAGACTTTAAGCTACTTACTTAGACTGTTGATGAGCTGCTGAAAGAAGCTTACAAAATAATCTTATTTAAATATTGGCACAGAGGTTACTGTAAAAGTACATAATTGTATAGCAGACACTCTACTCTTTTAATACAGAGTACACAAATTGATAAATTGTTTCCTAATAATAATAAAAACTATAAAATAAACTACTTTTGTACATTTTAAATTTAAACAAAAAGAAAGAATTGAAAATGCAATTCCAAATTGACATTTGCTTTATTCTGCACATAAAGACTGACATAAAGTATTATAATGGCTTGAAATGGGGTATAATTTCCTTCTTAAAAAGATTTCTAATATCAGTCCATTAAGTTCTTCAATGTTTGCATTTTCTGTTTAAATTGCCAGGAAATGGCATAAGTTAAAGAAAGGTACATTAAAAATGCACCCTTCTAATGTTATTATTCATTCAGTAGTGATTAATCCATTCTTTTTCAGCTTTTTTCAAGTAATGGAAATAAAATTACATTTTCAGCTGAACTTAGACTTTTTTATTCTTTATATTAATGGAATGGCAGAGAAATGAAACAGAAGTGCTTTTCATACAGTAAACAGTAAGACATAATTGAATTTGGTAAAATCTTGGTTTGCATCATTAATTGATTGGTACAAATATTTACTTTACTTAAATTAAAGCCAAAGGAAAAGTAAACACTAAAGTATTTTGATTAAGTTAAAAATGGATGTTAATTATTCATCAGTGTCATTATTTTCCACTTTGCACTACTTTATCTCCTCAAAAGGATTTTTTTGTTTAAATTTCTTGATTGGATCAGTTCAATCTTGTTTGTAATGATATAAAATGAGAAAGAAGAAAAGTCACTCGCTTAATTCTTCGTTTCTCCACTAATTTTGAGCCTAAATTACACAAAACGTACGTCTAATTAAATTCCAGGCTTCTTGAAACGAGAAGTCGAGCTTAAAGTATATACCCTCAAGTGGTAACTTTAATCGAGTTATGTTGACGCTTTAGTCGTATCGTGTTTTCTTTACATCCAACAAAAAAAATATGGAGGATTTTCTTTTGTCTTTTCCAATTTAAATTTTCAATTTTTTTTCCTGTCGTGGATACAATAACACTTGAATGTAAATTCAAGTGATTTCAAGCAGTTTGTTGAACTTGATGCGAAGAATTTTGGAATTTGAATTGATGTGTCGCAAAACACATTTTTTGGATTCTCGAATTTGCTGTTTTCACACTTTTTTTTTTTTTTAAAAAAAGAAAATAAATCTGGAAATAAGAACGTGACTTTTCCAAGCAGCAGTAAATTTACTCGCAATTAATTGCTAAAGTTAGTGACAACTGTTGGTAAAAAAAAGTTATTCCTTAAGGACGTTATTTTTGGCCATTCGATTTCTTTCCCATTCAACACCACGTGAGACCTTTGACTCGTAATGAAAATAATGAAATATCTATGAGGCCAGTCTAAACCAGGTTCGTGATAATTCATCTTGAGTTTTTCAGAGCGAAAAAGTCTTTTATTATTTTAAAAATGGCAAATTTGAGAAAAAATGTATAAATTATGATTTTTATTCTTTTTTATTTTTTCAAATTGTAAAATCGATAATCTAGATCTATTGTTGATTCAGTAGATAGACATGAAGAATAATATTGTTTCTTTGTGTTTGTATAGGGTTTGTTTGTGATATTAAAGTAAGTTAAAGTGACAGTTTGAAAGTTAAGTTCAATAAAACTCGACATTTTCACAAATGTCAACACATTTTAAGTGCATTCGAGGGAAATAATTTGATTTCGTGGTAATTATAATAAGGTATTGTTCGTAAGGGGATTTTGAGTAGAATTGGTCATCGTTATTCACAATGCACGTGCTGCCATTAACCGCGCACCATTTTGTTTTAAATGATGTCATGGTAGGCAAATTTGCCACAAAGTGCTGACTTTTCTTCCACTTTCCTTTCTTTTTCTACAATAAAAGTAGATGAGAGGATTTTTGTGGTTTTAAATGACTTATTTTTTCACTCCCAAACTCGAATTCAAATCACCATATTGAAATTCTTTTTTTAAAATCTCATTTTTGTGAAAACACAAACAAACCCAAAGGAAAAAAAAATTAAATCCAATAAAATATTTTTGTTCTCGCGGATGTTCCCCCAGAGACTAAAAACGAAGATCTAATTTGCATAAATCTTGTTTTGCATTCTGAAAAACTCTTGAAATATAAAAATAAAAAATCAAATTAATATTTCTAAAAATATTTTTCAAAAAACCATAATTAAATACGTGGGTTGAATCAAAGGAAAATCAATTTACAATTTAATAAATAAAAAAAAAAAACTAAAAACTACAGCCCATTACAACCAAACGACCCAAATTACCCAGTCGGACATCAATTGATGACCACAAATTGGTAATCCATAATTACAAGAGGAAAAAAGAATGTTTTTTTTTTTTGTATACTTAACTTCGTAACATGTTGCAACATTTCACCCAATTTCTCTCGTAAAGGCAAAGACAGGAAATTACTTTTTCCATGGTTTCCTCCATGTTAAAAACCCCAGACAAGACTGAGTTTTTGGTCTTTGAGACGGACAGCTGCGTGCCAACTCAATCGAATTCCAATCCACCAAGTAAACATCATCTTTTTTCTCATCTTTTGCACTGTTTATCTCAAAAAAGACGAAACAAAGTAAAAACACCCAAATAAATATTAATTGTATTAATAAAAATATTATTTTTTCCTTTATTTAAATCAATTTTTATGCCACTTTAATACGATGAAAAGTCAGCTCTGGGAGACTGTCCAATGTATTCAATGCGAATGGCTCGCGTTACTCTGTATGCATAAAGAATCAGCTGAATAAGGTCTGCTTTTGGATTTTGCAAAAGACAGACGATAGGATTGTGCAATGGGGAAGTTTTATAGAAATGTGCCATTTAGACGGATGGTCGCCTTCTATGGAAATGAGCAATGCAAAAGACAAACAAAAGAATTTTTCTTTTGTTTGTTTGTGCAATTGAATGTTTCTGTTTGTGCAAAAAAGAAAATTTAATTTTTAAAATAAATTTTTAAATTTTTTTTTTAAATTTTGGTAAATTTGGCCCGAATTTTGTTGGGGATGGCGAAAGACGTCCTAAAGTCTGGTAAAGTTTTTTTCGATTGCATTTGACATTTAAATTTTAGTTTAGATGTTGGTTCGTTAGGTTTTGTGTATTCAATGTTTGTTAAATGGTGTTAGTTTGTCTTACCTTACTACATTTTCTTGTGTGTGGGGTTGGATAAGTAGTAAACGACAATGTGGAGATACCGCGACTGAGCTGTGCATCCTCAGCGTGCGTCCATTGATTGGTATTTTGCAAATGGCGACCTCTCTGGATAATAGGCTGTATTAAATGCAATATGAAAATTTATGGGGCTTTTGTGGACCGTTAAATCTGGAAATAAACATTAACGTATACTAGTTAATAACTTTCGCAAATTAAAATTTATCACTCGATTGATTTAATGTTAATTTTACTACTTTTTCCTTCGAACCGTAAAAACTGCTAGTGTATTGTTTATTACTTGTTTTAATGTGAAGCTGTAAAATATTAAAAATAAAAATTAAAAAACTTTTTGCATTAAAAGTTGTTAAATGATTTTTTTTTTTCTTTCCCACTTGACCTCATTTGAAGATTTAATTTCTTCTGCACGTCTCGAATGGAAGCAGTGACTTGCATTTCCGATGTTTGCCAATTGTTAGTTGTGGAATGTCTTCGACCGAAATGACTTGGGTATTGATATAAGATTAATTGTCATTCATGGCCAAACCACAAATTAAATTATTCCAAAAAATTTCCACAAAATTTCCTGTGTATTTGATTACATCTGAAATTCATAATTTTTTATTATTTTATATATTTTTTAAAAGGAATCTTCCATTACTTTGTGATTTATTACTGTTTTCCACTGCCACTCCCCGGATACCCTAAATTTTTCTTTTTCTCGAATATATTTTGCTCTTTAAATTCCAAAGAGCATTTGCAGTTGCCTAAATTATTGTGGCATCCTTTAAGAATGGGTTACCGAAAGTAATAACAATAAATTTCACTTCAAAGACATTACAAATAGAAAATTTTACTATTTTTAAATTAATTAAAAAATCAAAATCGAATATACAATTAAATAAATTTTATTTCAATATTTAAATTTAACTTACATAATAATAACCCCCCCTTCACCAATTTTATATTATAACAACTTTCAAATGTGAAAAAATTTATATTCTATAAAATCTTATAAAATGGATCAAAAATTGTTTTTTTTAAAAAAAACAATTAATTATGAAAGAACTCGGTATTTTGCCTGATTTGTCTAAAAATATGTCATTATAAATAAAAGTATTTATTATTTCATAGATCATTGGGTTTTTGAATTGCTGCGAGATGATAAAAAACTTTAGCGTCGTCAAGGCACACGATAGTAAAAAAATCATTCGATGTTTTTAATTTACGAATATTCGTTCCTTTTGTATGAAATGTCTGTAAACAACTCCCAGTTTCCAAATCCCATATTCGTAAATTCTTAGAAGAAGAAATGAGATATTTGGACTCACGACAGATATGTAAATCCGAAACCCAATTTTCGCATTTCATTGTTAATTCACGAGAATAATCATCGTTAAGTTTCCAAACCTAAAATTTAAATGTTTTACTCACCATTCGTTCATTTTCAAATTATCATTTCATTTACCATAATATTCCCTTCATCGTCTCCAATTACAACCCTTGAGCAGTTCGGTAGAAATCGGCAGCTGCGGACGCAGGAATTGTGGTGAAATGTGGTTAAAAGATCTCCATTTGTTGCATTCCATAACTAGAAATGAATTACATTAGAAAATTGTAAATAAAAAAAAATATTTTAATTTACTTTAGCAGATTTATCCGTTGAAGCGGATACGATTAATTTATCGTTGTTCGAAACGTCGCAAAAAACAATCGCTTCTTCGTGTCCAACGCATTTGAAGTTGACATTTTGAGTGTTTACGTTCCAAACCTGTTTTGAAAGACGGAAACGACTAATGAAGTTTCGGGATAATTAGTGAAAGTGACTCTTCCATTTACTAACTCCTAAGGCATTAATATGTATTAGTCTGGAACACACTGACTAAGCTAATGAACTGAGGCTTAGAAGAAAAATCAATACTCGTTTTTTTTAAAGTCCATTGTAAATAAATAGTTTAAGGTTTAAAATTTATTTATTTATTTATACACTTACCACTAATGTACCATCGTACGAAGAAGAAAGAATTTTTTCATCCGATTGAAATAATTTAACCTGTGTAATACGTTCACAATGGGATTCTAAAAGTTGACGAACAAATGGTTCTTCTAACGATAGAATCTGAAGATATAAAAATTATAATTTTATGAATTGTTTGGAGAAAATCCTTAAAATATTAATACCCCAACATAGCAATCATCGGATCCTGTGACCAAAAACGAGTTGTTTTGTGAAAATTCAAAGCACGTTATAGTAGAAGCATGAAGTCTTACTTCATGAACTGGTTCAAAACAATCGAATAAACTATAAACCTACAAATATTATCAATAAATTATTATAATTTGTTTAAAATTTAATGTTTTAATGGGAAAATTTTCTACCTTAACTTTGCCTTTATCTAGTGAAAGTGCGATTAAAGTTCCGTCATTCGAAATTGCACAACCGTCGATGCAAATATTATCAGCAGAGTCAATAGTTTGACATTTTAAATTATCGCGAAATATCTTAAAAGGAAAATAAAATAAATAACCAAATTCTAAAAATAAAAAAAAATTCCTACTTCGACGTAGTTATTCAAATCGACCAATGCCGTCACAGTTCCATTAGCACTAAAAGCCGCATCGCAATAACTCCCCAATTTCAAATCGCTAGATGCACTGATATGAGTATCCCATATTTTAATGCAGTGATCGGCAGATGCCGATAGAAGTCGATCACCCGAGAGAGAAAAAGCAACGCAGTGAATCCAACTAATAAAATAATTCAATTAAAAATAAATTAAATAACATTTAATGTGACTTTAAATATACTCTTTATGGCCTTTGTGAAAATTCACCACCGATTTTTTCTGTAACGAATAAACGATAATTGAGCAACCAGCAGTTCCAGCAGCGATGTATTCGTTGGACGATGCCACACTCATTATTTGATCTTGAGTAAAATCACAAAATAACTGTTCCATCAATCCAGTTTTGACGACCCAGGACAAAACCGTCGAATTGGTAGCACCAAAAATGAGCAATTCGTCCGTTGAAAAGCAGCAGGAAACAATCGGATCTTTTTTGCCACTGAAAGTATTCATTTCAGAGTAATCGTCTTCAACGTTCCATAATCGAATGGTTCCATCCTCAGATCCAGTGGCTAGAATTTTTCCCGATGGCGAATACTGGCAGCAAACAACACGTTGTTTATGTCCGATTAATTTCTTCTGGACCTCTCCTTTTCGAACTGACCAAACCTATAATTAAATAAAAACTTAGATAATAAAATAATATACAATTATTATTTTTTACAAAAATTAGACCATCTCTGCCTCCTGAAATAACGGTTTCGCCGTCTTTTGATATTGCGCAACAGAATGGATCGTGATTTAGCTCGTCTAATGTCATTTTGTAATAGGTTTTACTGTCATCTGATTTTTCAAGTTTCCATAGTGGATGAGAACCTCGTTTAGTAACACAGGGTGTTGGTGGTGAATCTTGACCTGAAATTTATTTTTAATATCTAAAAATAATTTTATTAAAATTTATATTTACTGTCATCGGAATTTCCATTTTGTTCTTCGAAAAAATTGATTGGAACAGTCCACAATTTGATCATTTTATCACTTGAGCAAGTGACTAATATTTTATGATCAAAACATAGCGAGCAGCATCTAATCCGGGACTCGTGGCCTTGAATTCGACTTATCTCTTTCATCGATTTGCTATCCCAAATCTTTAAAACAATTAGATAATCGGGATTAATTAAATGATTAAAATTTTTAATCTAGTTTTAGATTACGATTACCAATATAATTCCATCACTATCGCATGAAATCACTCGAACACTGGTCGGTGTAAATATTGCACATCGAACGGGTGATGTGTGTATGTTACAACTACTTATGCAAGCACCTTTGTTGTTGTCTTTATTGCTGGAATAAATTTAAATAAATGAAAATTAAGCTAAAAAATTATAAATTTATTTCCTACCACCAATCGTAGTAAAACTTATTTCTTTGAAACGTTGGAATCAAGCGTTTAGCTTGTTTGTAAACTTCCGACGATTCTGGTTGGCACAACGCTAATTGGAGAATATCAAAATTTTTCTCGGACAATAAATCCGAGTTGGCACGTATAAAATGTTTAAAATCTGTCAATTTTTTCTGGATCGCCTAAAAAAATTAATTTTTAAATTTCAAATTATTGTGTGAACTACAAAACTTACCATGTCATTTATTCCTCTAAAATACTTTGAGTAATCATAAAGTAAATCGGCACAACCCATGGTATGTTCAATCTTCGAAGTTATAAATTGAAAATCAAAATAAATTTCAATTAATTTGTCTTTAAGATCAGCCATATGTAAATGATAGCTGAGAGCTATGTAAATATACGAATCGTCTTTTAAGCAATGCCATTTCCCACCGCATCTTTTTTCGTAAACGTTAATTAATTTCAAATGTAAATCCTTTTAAAAATATAATTTAAAAATTAATTATAAGTGATACATAAAATTATTAAAAATACTTACAGGAATTCGAGCAATGTTTTTGAGTTTTAAATATTTCAAATGTGAATCAAATACTGAATAGAAATACATCATTGCGTCATCATCCCAAATTCGACTCACGAGAGATTTATTAATAAAATGTTGCATAGTTTCATTCACAGTGGTGATGCTGCACTCCCAAAACGTTGCGAGAACCTAAACAAGAAAGAAAATAAAACAAAATAAATGATTATATAAATGTCACACGAACTTTAACATATTTACTTCTGCAGATATGTAAAAATCATCGCGAAATACCGCTAAAGTGTCGTAATATTCCTTTAAATCGTTGCTCAAACGAGAGAGAGCCAATTCAATCATTTCATCAATATTTTCTCTTAATGTTGTTTCGTTGCTTAAATTCCGTTTCCTCGTCAGTTTTTGGACACAAGTGGCCCACATGCTATTGTCATGAGGAAAATCAGCAATATATCCACCGACTGTTGAAATCAACATTGGAACACCTAAAAACAAAAAAAAAGATTTTTTCAGTAAATAAAGTTTATTTGAAATGATAAAAAAATACCTTTACAAATTTCATGTATAATTTTCGCTTCCTTCGGTAACTTGTCAAGATCTAATTTTACACGTTTCGACAAGAAAGTAAGAGTTTGCTCTAGAGTAAACCCAGAACTAATATTGACATACCGAACGTGGGGAATATTCTTAAATACGTCTTTATCGGTCGTTGTTACCAATGTGTTGCAGCTCACATTAAACGCATCAACGACCAAATTATCCCACACATTGTCCAAAACCAGCAACGAATTTAAGTATTCAGTTCGTGAAAATATTTCTCGTAATCTTTCTTTAGCAATTTCGATGCTATCGAATACGACTGAACGATAACTATTATCCAATAATTCGCATAAAGCCTTCATTTTAACGAGTATAAGACCTTCGTCGATGGAGCCGCACGGAACCCAAAACACACCCGATGGATAAAATTCTGACAACATTTCATTGTCAGCAATAGCTTCGACTGCTATTGTTGATTTTCCACAACCAGATATTCCGAGAATAACGACCCATCCATTTTGATAAAATTCTTCCTTTAACTTGCTTTTGACGTCATCTACTTCTTTAGGACGATTCACGTGATAATCGCCCAACCGTGGCACACCTCCTCGCAATAATTGCGGATAGGATTTTATGTTCAATATTGGATTTTTAAGTAGTTCAATTTCGTCTTTTAAAGCTATCGCTAGCCATGGATAATTGTCGCCGTCATTGAGCGATTCGATAAATACATCGAAAGCTCGAGAGCCACTTTTCGGTAAAATATCGAGTAATAATTCCGCTCGTTGGTTCCGAAGTGTCTACGGATAAATAAAAATAATTACACGTGTAGATAAAATTTTTTTTAATATATTCAGTTTGACTGAAAAGCAAGACCGGATGATTATTTATTTACATATACGTCAGAAATTTCATCATAAAATTAAAAAAATATTTTTTTATAAACATTTTTAATTATTCGTAATATTTCCTTTTCTTTCGATAAATTAATAGTTTAAAACAATAATTCTAAAAAAAAAATTACTAACCTTTGATCGTATGAGTTTATCATTATTTTCGTCGATGATTTCCTTTTTCACCAAATAATCTAAAATGTATTTCGGGTCTAAATCATCCACTATTTCTTCTCGCAATTTTCTTAACGTTCGTATTTCTTTCGGATTCATTGGATACTTTCTGGGAAAAAATATCGAAGTTTTAAGTTTTGTACCTGAAAACTGTTATCGTGAGTCATCTTCGCGCCTTATCGTTATATTCGGTTTCCCCTTTTATTTGCATTGTTCGCAATACTGTAATTTTATTTCATATTTAAATTTAAATCTGATGTTTCGTATTGTTTGTTTTGTATTTTCAAAAATCAAAAACGTGGAATAAATAAATGACCTTGAAACGGCCATTCCCCCGCTATTGATTAAGCAATAGGCGACTCGTGTCTAAGTCTCGGCTTGTAGTAGTGGTCGTTGCATAGTTTTTTTAAAGTAATCTTATTCTTAATATCTCGACTTTCTATCTCGGGTTTCATCGTGATTATTTTATATCTACTAACCTTAAATTTTCGCAACAACGTCCAATTCCAACCGCGCGCTGCTATACTTTCACCACTGACCTACTCTACGTTCCGCGGGCTTCGTGCCATCAGTGCTACAAATTTACTTTTAAAACATTTTTAAAAGGCGACATCTATTGAAAAAAATGACTAACTTTTTATATTAGCCATGATGTCTTCGATGATGTCATTTACAACAAATCAACATCGAGCTATTCAACCTTGTATTTACAATTGGTGTACTGGCATCTGATTCCGATCGAGCCGTCAGAATACTTTCATCGGCTGATTTTATTTTAAGTTTTAAGAAATGAATTATTTTAGATTTATTAATGAAATTAGTCGTCGGAGGAAAGCTAGTCCTTTGAGGGAATTATGTAAGCTTTATGATTACTCAATGGATGCAAAACATAATAATTAATTTTGTTGTTGTAGCCGCGATGCTGTCGCGAGCATCGCCAGCTCTGATATTCTTCGCCACTGGTGTGCCAAACCCATCGTTATTTCCATTTAAAGATGCAACAGTAAGATTAAAGTATTGTTTAATTAATTTACTGTAGTTATTGTTATCTTAAAGTTGAAATTTATTTATTTA
>JAQFZU010000840.1:0-18455 GCA_034696185.1 Henia vesuviana | reverse complement strand
TTTATAAAATACAAATAAAAACATCTGTAGTTAATTTAATGTGAATTAATGCAAATATCAATGGGCGACTGTTCACATGGCGCCCAATGGTGAAAAATCACTTCCGCAAAGAATCCAGTTTTCAAAAATTCGTAGCTCGCTTAGTTCACGAGCTACGACAGATCCGATGGGTGCGTTGGATTCGTCTCGTCGAGATCTATCAGTATACATTAAAATTAGCGTGGTCACAATATCTGCAATCCAACCGTTTTGTCTTTCCTACAATAAAATCTCTGTTAGTATTTTAGAAAGAGTAAAAGGTTTTTAGGTTTAATTTCTGAAAATGAATCAAACGTCTCAACAATGCTTAGCCTATTTAGGATTTCCATTCGCAAAAGAACTTTCTTCGAGCGCTCCCATTTAAAAATCTGGGAAGTGCTTGCTTTTGTGAATTTGTGGATACATAATGTACAGCCGAGTACCATTGAAATTCAAGTGCGGCTGAGCCACAAAACCTGCATTAATTGGTCAAATTTTTGTCGCAAAGTTGTCTTTGAGGCGATTTATAATCAACGATAGCAAATTGGTGGGCCTGACATGGTCGTTGAGATCGACAAAAGCAAATTTGACCGGCGGAAATACTGGAGTAGACACCGAGTAGAAGACCAGTGGGTATTTTACGGCATAGAACACGGCACCCATAAAATGTTTCTAGAAGCTGTTGAAAACAGAACAGTAGAGATGCTATTGAGTTTGCTTCAAAAGTGGGTCCGGCCAGGAACACCAGGTCATCCGTGTTCCATTGTTTCCGACTGCTGGAAGGCGTATGGTTCTATCGACACCATTCCAGGTTTCCGTCATTTCACGGTGAACCATTCTGTGAAATTTAAAGACAGTATTTCCAGGGTTCACACAAACACCATCGAGTCGTCTTGGCATGTAAAGGCACACATGTCACAATACAAATGACACAAAGCCTTCTTCGGTGGTTACTTGGCAAAGTACTTATTTGCCAAGCGGTGCTGTGCATCTAATTCGGACTCATTCTTTCAATTTTGTTCAGCCGCTGGTGCTTTATATTCACCGCTTAATCCTACTCTGACCCGGAACCGGACCAATCAGGGCTGAAGTAGCAACGAGTCTAAAATTGAATAAAGTTAGTAAAGTACTGTTTTACTTCATGAATCAAAATAAAAATAAATAAAGAAAAAAGAGAAAAAAAAGATAACTAGAAGGCCCTATTAGTTCCACCACTAAGGAACCCCTTAATAGTGTACTAACAGGAAGCATCACATGAAAGGCAGAGCATAAAGGTTTTGCCTCCTCTCTATAAAAGTTCACAAGTACTTTAAGATATACATAAAAAAAGGTGTGAGCTTCTTTCTTAACATAAAGGTATAAATCATTTACTATAATGTATAAATGAGGGTGTGACCTAACTTCTGTAAAGATATGAGCCATGAACCTAAAAGATATAAAAAAGTAGTAGGTAGGTACTATAAGTATTATGCTTAACGTTGCAGGTAGGTAGGTAGGTATGTTGCTTAATGTCGCCAGCGGCTACTAAGGCCATAAGATGGCCTTAGTAGATGGATACCAGGGAGAACCCAGCGATGCCATGTGGCAAGAAGATACAGTGGCAAAAACTAAAATGAAACAAAGCAGAAAAAAAATACCAAAAAAAACAACTGAAATGAAAAACCAGGACCCCAGTACCCAACATCGGCAAGGAAATAAAAAAGGAAGAATTAGGAAAGTAAAAAAAAAAGATTAAAGACGCCCTATTTAGTTCAACCACCAAGGAACCCCTTGATGGTGTACTAACAGGGGGACCACAGGAAAGGTAGGGCATAGTAGTTTTGCCCCCACTGAACATCCAGGAAATGCCACAAAAAAAGCTAAGTGATTGTGGTATGTTGTTTTAGGTTGCCAGCGGTTACTATGGCCATACCCGACCTGTCAACAACTGAATACTTAACACAAGTCATAACTATAAACAATCAATTTTTTAAACAAGTCAAGTGCCGAGATGGAAACCAGAAAAATCCAACAATGCTATGCGAAAGAAAACACTGTGGCAAAACCAAAATAAAACAAAATGAAAAAAGAACAAATTAAAGAAAACACTGTGGCAAAACCAAAATAAAACAAAACGAAAAAAGAACAAACTAAAGAAAACCAAATAAAAAACAACCAGGACCTAAGAACACATCATCGGCAAAAAAAAAAAAAAAGAAATAGGAAAGAAGGAATAGATTACCAGAGGCCCTATTGGTTCCACCACCAAGGAGCCCCTTGATGATGTACTAACAAGAGGGCCATGTTAAGGCCAAGACTTGAAAGTTTTGTCCCCTAAACCAGGGACAGGTAGGTATGTATTTGGCTTTATGTCGCCAGCAGCTACGACGGTAAACCAGAGACAAAGCAGTCAATGCCATATGGTATGAAAACGCCACAGGCATAACTAAAATAGAAAAACCAAACCAAATTTTAACAACCTAAAAGGTTTAAATGGAAGAGACACCATAACTAATTGGAATGTATGATGATACAGTGCATCTAGCTTTGTGTAAGTGGATCGACATCTCCACCACCTTTCCAAGAAATGAAAAGTGAAAAAAGCTGACTTCATAGACAGAAAGAGAACTCCAAACTTTCCAGCCCATACATTTACCCTCTTACTCACTATTATGTGGGCCCAGCATGCCAGCACACCAACGCAATTAAACCCAACCCTCATCATTCCTTCCAATCTAAGAAGATGATGGTGGTAGTAATATGGGATTTAAGGTCACCAGCAGCTACTAAGGCCATAAGCATCTGTAAACATACAAGAAACAACACAAGATAAACATGACATTAAAACTTAACACAAAGTTAAATATAATACATTAACAGAAGGTAAATGACACATTAATGACTTAACACAAGATAAATAAAACAGATTAAAACTTAACACAGGGTAAATATAACACATTAAAACTTAGCACAAGGTAAATATAACACATTAAAAACTAATACAACGTAAATATAACACATTAAAGCTTAACACAATCCTATATATTAAACAATCCAAGATAGGTAGGTAGGTAGGTATTTTGCTTAAAGTCACCAGCGGCTACTATGGCCATACGCGACTTGTCGCAAACTTAAAATTTTACACACTCCGTTTTTTAAACACAATCCGTTTATCTAAACACAAAGAAAAGCAAGGAAAAGGAAAAAGGAAGAATTAGGAAAATAAAAAAAAAGATTACCAGAGGCCTTATTTGGTTCGACCACCAAGGAGCCCCTTGATAGTGTACTAACAGGGAGACCACGTGAAGGCTAGGGCATGGAAGTTTTGCCCCCCCCCCCACTAGAAGAAGGAAATTTACTTAATGTTGCCAGCAGCTACTATAACCATATGCAATGTGCCTAGAGTAGATGGTAGTGGTGATAATAGTATGAAGCTTAAAGTCGCAGCAGCTACTAAAAGACCATCTGCGACCGTAAACATTACAAAAAATTGAACACAAGACAAATATGATACACATTAAAACTTAACACAATCCTACACATTAAACAGTCCACGAAAAATGCCATGATGGGAAGCTGGGACTACCCAGTCAATGTCAAGTAGTACGAAGACACCACAGGCACAACCAAAATGGAAAAAATAAAACCAAAAGTTAAAAGATCTCAAAGGATTGACAGAGGAAAAGATCATACTGTACAGATAGAATGCATGGTATTTTATGTGCCCTTGGTTGTTCTCTGGAAAGAAGACAGCCCTACCACCATACCAAAAGAGGAAATGATGGAAGCTGACTTTGCGGGCTGGGAGGGGCCTCCAGATGCTCCGATTCCACTACTTTCACTCTCCAACTCACCCGAAGCAAACTCAGTATCTCAGCCAGCTGATACAGTACCCAAGAGTACCCAACTTTTCGGCAAGGAAAAGGAAAAAAAAAGAATTAGGAAAGAAGAAAAAGATTACCAGAGGCCCTATTTAGTTCTACCACCAAGGAGCCCCTTGATGGTATACTAACAGGGAGACCATGTGAAAGCTAGGGCATGGAAGTTTTGCCCCCTCCCCCCTACAAAATCGAGGATGGTCCATTCTTTACCTCAAATGTCTTGTGAACAGACTAGAGCCAATTTTCTAGAGATAGGGTTGCAAACAAGGCAATTTACATTATTGGTTAAACTCAGATCCTTGATGGTTGCTAGAAACTTCACATCAAACAAATTGGCGGATAAATGTGTGGTATGGCATTTTCAATGCTCAACTATAAATCTATTTTATAAATCAACTATAAATCTAAATCATTTTCTATGAGGGTACATTAACTGGTCAAAGAAATGTAAACTTAATCCTGAATGGTGTTGTTCAAGAATTTATTGAAGATCTATCATAAGAATCACTTTGCAGCATGTGATATCAACACAATGGTGATCCTCCACACTATGCAATGATAATACGACAACATCTGAAAGAACTGTTTACACATCACTGGATTGCAAGAGGAGGTCCTGTACCATGGCTACCTCGTTCACTTGATCTAACGCCAATGGATTTCTTTCTCTTGGGTTTTTTAAAATCAATGTGCATAAGATTCTAACTACAACAATGGATAACTTACAAAATCATATCATCTTGGCATGCAACAACATTGACACAAGGACTTTAGAAAATGTAAATGCAGCAATCCAGCAAAAAGCTGAGTAATGCGTAGGTGCAGATGGGCATCACTTTGAACACTTATTAGCCTAGCAAGTATATTCAACCACCATTTACTTTCCAATTTATCTAACCATCTATTCTTTGATCTCTAATTTACATTGTAACTACCTTTCTTATTTTTGTTTAATTTTGGTAAAAATCAAAAAGTTCAAATAGAGAATAATACTGTTTTTGCTGTTTAATTTCTTTGGATTGATTGCAAAAAAAATTTAAGTTTTACATGTTTAGACTAATTAGAAGGTACTCTGTATCTTTTGTTTCAAAATGTTTTCTCTAACTTCAATTGTTTTTGAGTTAGAGAGTAATGACCTTGAAGATAACAGTCATGGTTAGATCTATCATCATCATTGCATTGCTCATACCCAACTTGCTATTTGACTGCATTACCAAAAAGATTTTATCTGCCTTAATTGACAAAGAACCAGACTTTCTTACTACACTGTATATTGAACAGTCTAAGAAAAAAGTCAAATGCCATGATGGAAAACAGGGACAACCCAGTGAACAAAAATAGGAACTTCAAACACACCAACCCCTTACTTTCGCACTCTTAGGTAGATATGTAGGTATAGGGCTTATTGTCGTCAGTGGCAACTGAAGCCACATGCGACATGCCATAATTTCTTTCACCCTTCTACTTACTATTTCTCTGCCCAAAATGCCAGCATATAAGAGCAGTAAAACCCATCCCCTATTATTCCTCCCAACTTAGGAAGAACATAACCCTAAATTAAAAAAGAATGACCAAGACCCCAGAACCAAACATTGGCAAAGAAAAGAAAAAACAGGAAAAGGAAAAGAAAACTAGAAGAAGCCCCTTAATAGTGAACTTCCAGGAAGCGCCATGGGAAGGCTAGGAAAGTTTTACCCCCTGCATCAGACCTCACCATTTTCCATAGCCACACCATTTTCACCATCATTTTCACCACACCAGCCACACCATAGCCATACCATTTTCACAAAAAAGAAAAAGTGATTAAGGCTGACTTTATGATCTGAAAGAGGCCCCATGAACTCCAGACCCACTAGTTTCATCTTCTTTAAAAAATGCAAGTTGTAATAAACCTTTCAAAAATAAATATAATCCAAAATATTTAAGTTTAAATTTTTAAAACTCTTGCCCAGAAGAGAACCACAACCTAGTAAGTGCCATGTAATAAAAAGGAACAGTTGGTATAGATTAGCTGCAAGAAACCTTTTGCTGATATACTTAACATGGAGACCACCAAAATGCTAAAGCTGGTAAGTTTTTCTTCCAGAATTTCTTGCCCAAAGATATCATCCACCTACAACTAATATTAAGAATATTGTTAAACTACATTGCTGGATGGATAAGAAAATTAGCATGGCTCAACAAGCATATTTCGAAAATACTAACTACCTGCAAGTAAAAATTCAGTAGTGCCATCAATAATATACTGTAATAACCAGAAAGTACACAACTCTAGCTTTTTCTTATCTTTATGGCATATAAATAAAGTACTATCAAAACCATCCTCTTGTTCAAACAATTCTGACTAGAATTAAATTTAAATTAAATAAATTAAAATATGAACTGAGTGAATAATATTTCACTCACTTAACACAATTCAACTCCCTAGAACAATTTTTTATCAACTTCTAGATCATTTAATCTTTAAATTGTTGACTTGCCCTTAGCAGGGGTGGCATGCCAGCACACTGACACAACAACCCCATTCTTATTATTCTCTCAAACTAAAGAAGCAAAACAATAAGCAAAAAAAGAACAACTAGGACCCTAAAATACATCATCAGCAAAAAAAAAGAAAAAGGAAGGAAAAAAAAAAGAAAATTAAAAAATTGTACTTCGATCATCTTCTTGCTGCCAAGTTAAATTCAAACCCGAAAAAAGATGCAAACTTGACAGTTGTAAATTGCAAAAATAAGTTTTTATAGGTATGTTTGAATCCATGTACTGTAAGTCGTGTCTCATTTGCTATCTAACTTGCGGGATGAAAACGTTCATTCTGTAGTGATAAAAATTGCAAGAAAATATCAACAAATTACCAATGAATTGTACTCACTTATAATAAAGTTCTGCAATAGAAATTTCTTGAAATCAGTTGCCATACATTTAGTTGTATCATCTGTTTTTCATCGACTTCTGATAACAGGATACGTAAATTAACTATTCAAACACAATTCAAATATTTTAAGAAAAGAAATAACCTAATAAACCACATAATAACCCAGATCAAACATCATTTTGATATTAAAATTTTATCTTAGATAACAAATAATAATTTGAACAATCAGAGCTCAATCTGTCAACCAAACCCGCATAAAAAATTATTATTAGTCGAAAATTTCAAGCTTTCAAAGTCTTAAAATTTAACAGAATTGGCAACTCACCACAATAACAGAAATGGAGAACAATAAAAAACTAAAGCATGTGCGCCAATGAATAAACAAATTCACTTCAACAGAAATTTTATGGAATCAATTGAAATTCTTTTAATGAATTCAACTAGAAAAATTTGATATAATGAAATACTTATCGTAACTCATTTGTTACTATATTCCTAATATTCATAGAGTAGATATAATTACATAATGAACATGAATCACAACTGCATAACATAACGGCAGTTTTAACATCGCCATTTGAAGTTATCATCAGAGCGCCAAGTTCTTTTAGATCAGTGAGAATCAAAAACCTCAACCATTTATAAGATTCAGTATATTCGTAAATAGCCCCGAGCACAATAACCGAGCACAATTCGACTGGTTTCAGCCAAAAAAAGAAAGGAAGGCAATATTAAAAAAGACAGAGAAACAAATGAACCGAAAGATGGCAACGCCATATTTTAACCACGACCTGTCCACCTTTCCAGATAAAAGTAATCGATCGACGTAAAATTTAATTTTCGTCGTTTACAAATTTTAAATTTATTAAATATATTCCATGTACTTAAATTAATGGACTATTTGTAGATAATAATAAATTATATTAAATTTAATATTTTATAAAGATTTTAATTTTACTTGCTTTATATAGTTTAAGATTGTTATACATTAGACATGTCAGGCAGCTCGTCTTTAACAACAGTTCAACATTCAAAAAGCTTAAACTTTCTAGTCGTGTGCTTTAAATTTCACGATATCAACTAAAACGTTAACATAATTTTTTTGCTTATTAAAGTTGAAAATGTGAAATCCCTAGAGGATCTCAATCAAAAGTGAAAAATTCTGAGAATCCAATAGGAGGCTGGCAGGTTAGGTTTTAAAATCTGCCACCAGATTTTGTGCTGCATGCAAGATTTGGTTTTAAGTTTACGTGTAGCGAATGCTGTTTTTGCAAGCATGCCATATAATTTCAAATTTATTTGTTACTAATATCTTTTTTAACACACATTCCTCCCCTTTTCTTGTCTAAAAATTTTCTAAATTAAAATTATGAAAAAAGTGTTTAAATTACTTTTTTATAAGGTCTTTTTCTTTCTAGTAGACCCAGGTCAGCTGCATCGAATGCTGGGCTGGAGTACAGAGTTGGAAGTGGCCTTGATCGATACTGAAGTTGCTTTGTCATTTTCGTCTATGTAATTTTCGTAATCTTGTAGGACTACCTCTATGATGCTTTGATTATTTTTCTAAAAATCTTTTAAAAAATCAAATTTTTAACTCCTTTTTTTGTCTATATGTCTGTGATCTCTATGTTACTTGAGTTATTTTTCTTAAAATCTCAAAAAATCAAATTTTGAATTGCAATCTTGCTAGAAACTTGATAGAATCTACATAGAATCTATGTAGAATTAGTCATAGCATTTATGTAGAATTAGTCATAGCATCTATGTAGAATTAGTCATAGCATCTTTGTAGAATTAGTCATAGCATCTATGTAGTAGAAATATAGAATCTGTGCAGCCTTTCTAGCAGACAGATGAAAGTTCTGGCATTTCTACGTAGATAAGACGTAGATACACAGTTTGTGTACATAGGTGTGTAACGAAATAAAAAGTCCTGTATCATGTTTTTGAGTTGGCCAACCAGAAATGGCGCCAAAACGTCAATAAATAGGATGGCAATGATTTAATTCCTTCAAATGAAGGAATATTATTGCCTATCAACCTGTTTATTGTCATTACAGTTTTTATTCCCCTGTGTTTTAATGTGTTAGTAACTTAGTAAATTATGGCCTTTCCCTTGCTAGTAAATTATGGTTAAATTTAATCCTAGCATAAGGGAGAAAGCACATGTCTTCATTATCCAAAATGACCATTAGATGGCATTTGGATAGAGGACTTTGACCATCTTGTCCGATTGGATGGAGAAGGCAGAGTCTAGATGCCCAAAGGATTTACAAAGGAAGTACAACCCCCTTTACGATTAAAGAGGATTAACTGGCTATAAAATGCCAGTGCAAAGTTAGAAACCTAGCTTTATTACTTCTGTTTGTTATCATGAAATAATCTGTATGTTTGACATTTTGATTATGTGTCTGGCACAGATGAGCGATCAGCTTGACATGGAATACTAATAGTGCAACTTGACCCTTGTAAGCAACGCAGAAAAGCACCTCATCGGACTCTGTTTAATATGGGGAGAGCAACCTGATGCAAGAGTAGTGGAAAGTTCAGGAACCTGGTCAGGTTTAAACTCTCTTTCCTGTTTTTCTTTTCCCCATTTTTTCACATGATTTTCCAATTTCAAACCCAAAGGTTAATCAGCCAGACGATAGCTGAGTGACTGCTCAATCTTCAATCAATCTTTTGTTTGTTTGTGCTTTGCTAGCTTACAAGAGAATGGCCTGAATAAGACAATTGCCGATTTTTTTGAAATTGATGTCAAACAATTCGTTATTGGCATCAAAACTATGTCTTTTAATAAAAATGTTCACCTCTCAACCAACAATAATCTATGTCAAATCAAAGCACTTTTCCCTTTGTTATACACGTTTACTGTGTGATTTGGCTATGTATGAATGCAATACTCTTTAGTTGCATTACTTTTATGGATTTTAGATGTAATATAGCTGCAGAAGTACTTCTGATAACAGATATCATTACAAATTGTGTTACAATGGGAAAAAGTGCTAACTTTGATTTGACATAGATTATTGTTAGTTGAGAGGTGAACATTTTTATTAAGGGACAAAGTTTTGATGCCAATAACGAATTGTTCAACATCTATTTTAAAGAAATCGGCAATTGTTTTATTTGGGCCGTTCCCTTGTGAGTACAAGTCATTAGTAATATGTTGATATTTTCTTGCAATTTTTATCACTACTGATTGAACGTTTTCATCTGACAACATAGGTAGCAAATCAGACACGACTTATATGAATTCAAACAAACCTATAAAAACCTATTTTTATAATTTACAACTGTAAAGTTTGTAACTCTTTTCGGGTCTGAATTTATCTCTGCAGCAAGAAGATGATCGGAGTACAATTATCTAATTTTCTTTTAAATTTTAAAGATAAATGATCTTGTGAAGTTGATAAAAAATTATTTTAGTGAATCGAATTGTGTTAAGTGAGTGAAATATTATTCACTCAGTTCATATTTTAATTTGTCTGATTCTAGTCAGAATTGTTTAAACAAGAGGATAGTTTGATAAAAAAAATCTAGAGGGTTGTGCACTTTCTGGTTATTACAGTATATTACTGATGGTATTACTGAATTTTTATTTGCAAGCAGTTAGTATTTTTGTTGAGCCATGCTAATTTTCTTATCCACCCAGTGATGTGATGCAATATTCACATTGTGCAATATTCCATTGTGGCCTAAGTGTTGTATTCAACTCTCTTGGGGTCTAAAGTACCAAAGAGAGATGAACGACTTCAAATTTGGTTGTGACTTATGAGAGTTGATCAAAAGGTTAAGCTTTTTAGTTTTGACAGATCAACAATCACTTCTCCAACAACTGTTGGTAAGGGAGTGATTACAATAGTGTACCTTTACATTATTAGTGTGTAAACAATTTAAGTAACAAACACTTTACCCAGCAATGTAGTTTAACAAAATCCTCAATATCAGATACAGGTGGATGATATTAGCTCCCAGTTGATGATAGCTTTGGGCAAGAAATTCTGGAAGAAAAACTTCCCAACTATGGCATTTGTGGTCCCTATGTTAGTATATCAGCAAAAGCTTTTTTGCAAACAATTTATAGCAGTTGTGCCTTTCAGTTACTTGGCAGTTACTAGGTTGTGGTTCTCATCTGGTGTGGTTCTCAAAATTTAAACTTTAATATTTTGCATTATATTTATTTTTGGTGTTTTTTTAAGTTGTTAATGATCATCATGTATAGCTATTGTTGCTGCTGCTGACTTTAAACTTTACACTACCATCATCATCTAGTTATGGAATGATTACTCCATTAGTTCAATTTTTTATATACACTAGGAATATAGGAAACCTTTCAAAGCCAAGTATTTACATGGTCTTCAATGGTACTACATCATAAAAAACATTATAATGGTCAAAACAATAGGCCCTACTGATAATCTTTTTATCTTTGCTAATTCTTCCTTTTTCTGTTTCTTGCAGTTGATGGAATCTGGGATCTTGGTTGTTCTTTTTTATTTAGCAATTTGTGTTTTTTTTGTTAGGATAAATTATGGAAATGGGTTTATTTGTACTAGAATGCTGGCATTGAGGGCCTGCCAGGGAGGAGTTAGAAAGTGAAAGTAAAATGGTGGGTGTAGGTTAAGTAATCTTTTTCTTCTTTCCTAATTTTTCCTTTTTCCTTTATTTTACTGATGATGGGTTCCTTGTTTTGTTCATTTGGTTTTCTTTGGTTTGTTCTTTTTGTGTTTTGTTTTATTATGTTTAGTGTCTTCTTGCCGCCCAGTATTGCTGGGATTTCTCTGGTTTCCATCAGGGCATTTGACTTGTGTTGATATAAATGGATTGTGTTTAAAAAAATGGATTGTATAAAATTTTAAGTATGCAACAGATCACGTATGGCCATAGTTGCTGTTGGTGATCTTAAGCAAAATATCACCACTACTACTTTCTTTTATTTATTCTTTTATTTATCTCAAATCAAAGACAGGATTTATTAGATTGATTAAACAGTTATTAAATATTTACAAGTAATATAACTTTTCATACTTCTAGAATTAATATTTACATTTAATATATAAGAACAAGTTCTGATCATCATCACTAAAAAATAGAGTAAGAACAGGATATGGAGTTACACAGAACTCCATATCCATATCCATATCTATTTCCATTTCCATATCCATATCCATTTCTAACACTAACACAACACTAAGCTAGCTAACTAACAAAACTATAACTTATTACTAAATACAGAAAAGGCGGGGAATTACTTTGCACGACTTGAATATTAACACGAGAATGCCGAATGGCTAACTAAACACGCGATTACGCATTGGGGTCACACTGGAACACATGGACGGGTGCAAAAATAGATTATTGGACGTCTGAGTGATTCATGAGACCTCGGATAATGCAATCACATTATTCCTTATTCTTGAGATATCACTCGCACGGTTTACACGGTACCTCGAACCAACTTCCGGTTTGTTGTCAAACTGGCTATCTCGTAACGAGAGGAATCCCTTCCGTTCCTGGATCAAAATATTATCATGCGATTGCATGTAATATATTTGACTAGCTGAAAATATAAAAGGAGCGGCCTCACGATTCCAGGAACAGCAGTCATTGACACCTAAGAGGTTGTATCTCTTGCTGTCCAGGGCAGTAGTCGCCTTTCACTACCCGTGTTGATAAAGGATTCTACTCTTTAGTTCGACAAAGTCCTATCGGAAATAAATGCAACGATATACAAGGAACAGGCGACATTCAGATGCGCAACCCATGCACCGGATCACTGCCAATTTTCAGTACAGTGCCGGCCTCAATTCAGGCAGAGCTATAATGAGGTGCCATCATCGGTCGGTTCCCAGGGTCAGGTATGCACTGAATTCATTTTCACGTCAAGCTATTCACTAGTCTTGCAAAATGCATTAATCAGTGGTGACAAAGTCAAACATTAGATCAAATCATGTTATCAAACATACAAAGGTAGTAAAGCAAGCAAGAGCAAAACACTACACGGCCTTATATAGCCAACTAATCCCTTTTACACAAAACAGGATAAAACAACCAATCTCCACTCTTTGGACACTTGGACTCTTCCATTTCCATCCAATCGGATGAAATGATCAAAGTTGTCCATCTAGATGCCATCTAATGGGCACTTGTTACAACAAAGACATGTGCTCTCATAATTAGCTTCGAGTTAAACCTAACTCTAATTATAATCCCACATATCCAAACCAGGAGATTTACACATCAAACACTAGTAAATATCTCAGAAATAATTAATAACCTTCGATTGAAGGAATATTCAGTTATTTGGCTATTTACTTTACAAACTATACTACGACTTCCGGTCGGGTATCTCTAAAAGACCCTAAGAGACTTTTAATCGTTATAAAGGTTTTCAAAATTTTGGTTTGTTTTTTTTATTTTGTTTATGCCTGTGGTGTATTCATACCACATGGGATTGACTGGGTTGTCTCTGTTTCTTATCTTGGCATTTGCCTGTTTTATATTGGATTACCTTAAATAGTGGATTGTGTTGGTTCTACTGTGTGCATGTTGTATTTTGTTTATGTATTTTTTGTGTTCAGTCACGTATGGCATCAGTAGTTGCTGGTGACTTTAAACTTTATCTTTAAACTTTAAACTCTTTCTCTTTTAATGATGATGGGTTTTGTCGTTCCGGTTGTTTTTTTTTCATTTGTTTTTTTTTGGATTGTTCTTTTATTTTGTTTTATCTAGGTGTGCCATGGTGTCTTGCTACAATAAATTACTGGGTTGTCTCTTGTTTCTGTCTATGCATGTTGCATATGGCCATAATAGCTGCTGATGACATTAAACAAATTTTCTCCTTTTCTTCTTCTTAGGTTAGGAGGAATGACAGGGATGGGTTTAATTGTGCTGGGTCTACAAATGGTGAGTAAGAGGGCAAAAGTAATGGGCTGGAAAGTTTGGAATTTCCGCTCTGTTCAGGAGGGCAAAACTTCCAAGCCCTAGCCTCTTTGTGGTGCTTCCTGGAAGTTCATTATCAAGTGGTTTCTTGGTGGTGTAACCAATAGGGCCTCTGGTTTTCTTTTTTTTTTTTAATTTTTTTTTTTGCAATGATGGGCTCTGGGGCCTTAGTTGTTCTTTTTTGTTAGTTTTTTTAGTTTGTTCTTTTTTGTTTTGTTTTATTTTGGTTTTGCTGTGGTATTTTTTTGCCGCACGGTATTGCTGCGTCTTCTCTAGTTTCCATCTCAGCACTTGACTTGTGTAAAAAAAATGTATTGTATATAGTAAAATGACTTGTGTTAAATTTTTAGTTGTTGACAGATTGCATATGGCCACAGTAGTTGCTGGCAACCTAAAGCAACATTTTACCACCTTCACCTTGTCCATGTGTGATGGTAATTTTTTCCAAGTCCGTATTTTTACTAAAACCCGGTGAAAATCATTAAGAGAAAGTATTTGATTTTGTTTTTTTTCTCAAATCAAGGACAGGATTTATTAATTAGCCAATTTAAACAATTAAGAGTATTTACAAGTAATAATAAAGCTTTTCACAACACATTAATAATTAATATTTACATTTAACATTTAATACCAACAGACAGGTTCTTATCACCATCACTAAAATAGAGAAAGGACAGGATATGGAGTCACACAGAGCTCCAATTTCTAACACTATCACAACACTAAGCTGGCTAATCTAACCAAACTACAACTGAATACTAAGCACAGGAAAAAGCACGAAATTATGTTACGCATCTCTAACTTTAACAAAGCAAGGCTAAATGGCAAAACTACTTAACTACATACGCCATTACACATTGGGGTCACACAAGAACACATAGTCGGGTACGAAATTCATTATTTGGCATCTGAGTGATCCACGAGACTTCGGATAATGCAATCACATTATTCCTTGATCTCGAGATAACACTCTCTCAGTTCACACAGCACATTGAACTAACTTCCGGTTCGTCATCAAACAGACTGTACTCGAACGGGAGGAATTCCTTCTGTGTCTGGGCTTGAATTATTAATATGCGATTGCATGTAATAACTTTGAATAACTGAATATACAAAAGTAGCGGCCTTTTATACCCGGAAACAGCAGTCATCAACATCTAGAAGAGTACATCTCTCGCTGTCCAGGGCAGTAGTTGCCTTTCACTACCCGCGTCGATAAAGGACTAATCTTTGCCTCGACAAAGTCTCATTGGAATAAATACATCGATACACAAGGAACTGACAACATTCGGACCCACAACCCATGCACCGGATCACTGCCAATTTTCAGTACAGTGCCGGCTGCCGGCCCAAATTTAGGCAGAGCTATAATGAGGTGCTGTCATTGGTCGCTTTCTAGGGCCAGGTACTCACTGAATTCATGTCCACATCAAGCTATTCGCTAGTCTGTGCAAAATGCATTAATCAATGTGACCAAAGCCAAACATTAGATCAATCATGTTATCAACATACAAGGGTAATAAAGCAAAGAACAAAACACTGCGCTGGCTTATATAGCCAACTAATCCTTTTACACAAAAGAGGGTAAAACACCCAATCTCCACTTTTTGGACACTTGGGTTTTTCCCATTTACATCCAATCGGATGAAATGGTCGAAGTCGTCCATCCAAATGCCATCTAATGGGCACTTGTTACAACGAAGACATGTGCTCTCATAATTAGCATCTGGTTAAAGACAGCCCCAATGAGGTAATCACAAGTACACAAATCCAAACTCGGAGATTTACACACTGAACACTTATAAATAACTTATTAACAACCAACCAATCTTTGATTAAAGAATTAATTGATTATTAGGTTATTTATTAACAACATATTACCATGACTTCCGGTCAGGTAACTATAAAAGACACTACGAGACTTTTAATCTCGTCATAGTCATAGTCCAAGTACTACGGTTGAAACTCCGAGTAGTACCACACAATGTGTTGTAGACGTGGGTTTATCATTTTGTTCGTGTGACTTATTAATTTTTGACAAAAGACTGTTTTACTGCTTTCAGTGGGTCCGCTAAATTATGTAATTTGCCGGGTGAGCAATTCCCTTCATGGTCAGAATGTTGTGCACGAAATGGCGCAAATCAACTACTGTCGTATTGTCAAACAACCTCTTGCACACGTTCACTCTGTAGTTGCCATCCAAATGTAGTTGCAGCACGCAGTTTTCGCTAGGTGGAGGAACTAGCCCCCTCTTGTTTTCACCACCGCCACCGCTGCTGTTACTGTCATTTGCGACTTACATAGTGAGGTTGGAATAAACATTGCTCGTTCTCTCGTGCGCATCTGATTTTATCACCAAAAGTATTTCCAACACGAGCAACACAGTTATTGACAAGTTTTTGACAGTTTTTGACACGTTTTTGATGCCAGTTTAACGACAGCACGTGGTTCATACTGCATACCATGTGCACTCTGATCGTCTTTGGCGCATTTTTAAACACACACGACTTGTAGTGTTTGTGACTCAGTTTTTTTTCCAAAGCCACCCTGGGTGCCTAAGACGGCAAATCTCGTGTTGACAATTAATTTGTTTTTGATTGATTGCTTGAAATGTCTAAAATCGCGCATGTCGATGTTGTTTTGGATGCGGGTATCTGTAAACTAGTGATTTTTTCTCTCGTTGGAGTTTCTTTTATCATTGTTGCCGACGAATCGGGGGGGTCGCTTTAGGCTCTCTTAGTTTGTTCATGCACCAATCTTTGAAGGATGCACATTTGCTTATCGCGCAATGAAAGGGATAACGAGCCGGTTTGAAAGATTTGTGACGCTTGCAATCCACAATTGTGCCTTGAATCTCGTGCAGTTCTTCAAATTTTTGACAACTCAAAGTTTTGAATCACTACTTACAATTTACTGCTTTAGTAATGCTTCCTTATACAGGCTTTGTTCGGAAGGTAAAGAATAGTAATTTCAAAAAGTCAGTTTTTGTTTTAAGATCTAGCAGATATACAAATTCACGAGATTAAAATGCCACACAAAGAAAGAATTAGAACAGGAACTGAGAGGAAAAAAGAGAAAGTTGAATATAAGAGGTTAAGAACTGGAGAGAATACAACAGAAGCTTATGAAAAAGAGGCATGGTAAGCCTTTATTTTCCAAAAGGCGATATAAGGACTCTCTTTATCAATGATAAGCCTTATGTTAAAGAAGATTCTGGAAGACTACTTACATACTTAACCTCGTATATTCAGCTTATTTACACGCTTTATCGTTTATCTGGTTGGGGGTAGAGACAAATAACTGGCTACTTTGAGGATTTATGGAAAAGTAAAGATATTGATATTACTATTCCAAGCTTTGGTGTTCACGGGAGGGATCTTGCAATGGGTCAAAAAGCCTTTTTGATTCATCCGTCTTTGTAAGACACGTATGGCTTTTGCGCCTTGTTTAAACACTCCGCATGCAAGAGCGACAAAACGAGCGGCACCCAAGCCTGCGGCATGTCTTCGCTTTCGTTTTCAAATCGCAGCCCGTGAATGTTTCTGGTCACCCATCTGGCGCAGTTTGGATATATTGGTTCCAATGCGGTGGGTTTTTCGACCACAAATGAGTAACTTCTGTTCCAGTCCTTGTAAAGAAAGGAAACTTCCAATTCCTGTACGAGAAATTTTGATCGACCAAACTGAAAATCCTCAAATTGTATCACGCTACAGACTCTCTTGAGGACCTCCATTGATGGCTTGACATTGACGATGACGTAAATGGCTATGAGACGACATGGGTGCAAGCTTAATAAGGCTAAATCATCGATTACATGAGGGGGTCCTTCTTTTGAAGGTCGTTGTTTGACGATCTTGTAGTGACTGTAAGACAATGTCTCAATACCATCGTTCAAAACGTATCTTTTTTTTTCTCATGCTGAAAGTCCCAGTTTTTGACATGAGTTTAACGACAGAACTTGAATCTTGCTGGGTATCATGTGAGCTCTGATTGTCTTTGACGTGTTTTTAAACAGACACGTCTTGTGATGTTGGTGACGCAGTTTCTTTTTCAAAGCCACCTTGGGTATGCCTTTACCTGTTTGTTTTTCTGATTCCAGGGTCAACAAACAGTAAACTTTGGGTTGCAGCCTGACTCGTTCCAATATGGGCATTCCGTTCGTATTGTCGGAAAACTTACCTAAAACTTTCAAATTTTTGGGGTCTTACAGGAAATGAGTCTCGTTGTAGCAGCTGAGATTGAACAAGTTGGAATCGTCATTCATGTCTTCGTAGACATTGTTCGTTCATATTTCCAAACATAACGAATCTGAGATATAAAAAAAAACATTTTGAAGAAAAAAATTATAAGCATTTGTTACGGGTTCAAAAGCAATTACTGGTGTCGGTAAACAAGAATTTTGCTTGATTGCCGTATTTGTTTTTGATGTAATTAATGAAATTTGTACATGATCTCCTTGGAGATGCCGAGAATCGAAAACTCAAAGTAATTCAGACAGCATAGAAACAAAGATTTATTCAGCAAATGAATTCCAAGCAAATTCTCGTTGAAATTTTTGAATTGTTTCAGTCTTGTGCTCACCAGTCACTTTTTGGCTTTCTTCTAATTGTGTATCAATTTGACGTTGATTCTCTTGCACAAGTTTTCCAGAAATGTATTTGAGAAATGTAATATATTATTTTTTCCAGAAATGTATTTGAGAAATGTAATATATTATTTTTTCCAGAAATGTATTTGAGAAATGTAATATATTATTT